>JABMCL010000736.1:300000-307500 GCA_018857735.1 Alviniconcha marisindica | reverse complement strand
GCGAGTAAGCGAGCTGTCGAGCAACGAATCTACAGCTAACCCGGCCCTCCGCAAGAGACTAGTTTGTTTTATGTGCCGGCATCGGTGCCAAAAACCAAACAGCACACGCGAGCGAAGGACTAACGCACCTGAGGAGACAGACGTATCCACGGCAGACGAAGATAGCGCGGGACGGGACCGTTTTAGATTATGATTTGTGGTGCTTTTTTCCTTCTTCTTTTTGGACAGTTCTTTGGAAATCTGCCTTTCTCCCTTGGGAGTCTGTCTAGCCTGCAATTTACGGTACATGAGCCGGCTGATTGGCCGATAGTGTCTGGTAGTATTTCGCTTTTATCATGTATTCGTTGGGTTGGACGTTCGGAAGTTATTCCTGAATATACGCTTTTGGGCTTTTTTTAAAAGTGCAATCGAATCTGCCGTACATTCCTACTGAGTCACGTGACGAGAGGAAGAGAGGGAAGGGGAGAGACAGAGCCAGAGACAGCCAGACAGATAAACAGACAGACAGAGACGGGCCGGAGTGGGGGGTGGGGGCTAAAGTTGCTGGTGCGTTTCATGGTGTGGTGGTCTACCTGATAACAGGCGTCATCAACTCTCAATGACGATTATACTGAAGATCATTGTGATAATGGTGATTGTTCATTTCGATTGTTGTCGGTTGTTCGTTTCAGAGAGCCGAGAGTCCATACTACCAGCACTACTGTGGCCTTCGTTTCAGAGTCGAGAGTCCGTACTAACAGCACTACTCTCGCCTATCATTTCAGAGAGTCGAGAGTCCACACTAACACCATCACTGTTGCCTTTCGTTTCAGAGAATCGAGAGTCCATAATAACAGCAGCACTGTGGCCCATTGTTTCAAAGAGTCGAGAGTCCACACTAACACCTTCACTGTTGCCTGTCGTTTGAGAGTTTGAGAGAGTCGAGAGTCCAGACTGACACCACCAGTGTGGCATGTCTCTTCACACTAACACAAATACTGTGGCCTGTTGTTTCAGAGAGTCGAGAGTCCGCACTAACTCAACCACTGTGGTCTGTTGTTTCAGAGAGTCGAGAGTCCACACTAACACCACCACTGTGGCCTGTTGTTTCAGAGAGTCGAGAGTCCGCACTAACTCAACCACTGTGGCCTGTTGTTTCAGAGAGTTGAGAGTCCACACTAACACCATCACTGTGGCCTGTTGTTTCAGAGAGTCGAGAGTCCACACTACCACAGATACTGTGGCCTGTTGTTTCAGAGAGTCGAGAGTCCACACTAACAACACCACTGTGGCATGTTATTTCGGAGAGTCGACGCCAACACAAATACTGTGGCCTGTCATTTCAAAGAGTTGAGAGTCCACACTAACACAGATACTTTGGCCTGCTGTTTCAGAGAGTCGAGAGTCCACACTAACACCCCCACTGTGGTCTGTTGTTTCAGAGAGTCGAGAGTCCGCACTAACTCAACCACTGTGGCCTGTTGTATCAGAGAGTGGACACTAACATAGATACTGTGGCCTGTTGTTTCAGAGAGTCGAGAGTCCACACTAACACAAATACTGTGGCCTGTTGTATCAGAGAGTCCACACTAACACAGATACTGTGGCCTGTTGTATCAGAGAGTGGACACTAACACAGATACTGTGGCCTGTTGTTTCAGAGAGTCGAGAGTCCACACTAACACAGATACTGTGGCCTGTTGTTTCAGAGAGTCGAGAGACGGCCTACATCTATGCAATCTCCAGCGCAGGCGTGATGTACGCCGTGACGCGGGCCTGCGCCAAGGGCGAGCTACTCAAGTGCGGCTGCGACAGACGGGTGCGGCGTCGCCACCCCACGGACGGTACCTTCGAGTGGGGAGGCTGCTCCGACAACATCCGCTACGGTGCCAGGTTCTCCAAGGAGTTCGTGGACTCCAACGAGCTCAGGTACAACGCCGAGGGTCTCATGAACCTCTGGAACAACGGAGCTGGACGAAAGGTGAGTGTTGATTGGTTAACACTGTGTCCAGCAGACGGGTATGTCTCGTGCGTCTGAGCAGCTGTTAGGTTGCTTTGTGTGTTTGTGTCTCGTGTGTCTGTGCAGTTGTTGATGTGCCTCGTGGGTCTATGCAGTTATCGGCATGTGTCTATGCCAGCTATCGGCATGCCTCATGTGTCCGTGCAGTTGGTCTATGCAGCTATGGTCATGTCGATAGTTGTAAGATACAGGATCAGGATCAGGCGTGGTATTAGTTCACTGTACAGCTGTTGCCATGGGTCATAGGGTCTGTGCAGCCATCTCTCTCTCTCTCTCTCTCTCTCTCTCTCTCTCTCTCTCTCTCTCTCTCTCTCTCTCTCTCTCTCTCTCTCTCTCTCTCTCTCTCTCTCTCTCTCTATATATATATATATATATATATATGCAGCCATCGGCATGCCTCCTGTGTCTGTGCAGTATCGTCATGTGTCATATGCCTGTGCAGCCATCAGTTTCTGTCTTGCACAGTGGACTAATACCACGCCTGATGTACCTCCTGTATCTTACAACTATCGACATGCCTCGAGTGTTTGTCCAGCTCTTGCCGCCTATGTCCATGCAGTTATCGTATGTCAAAGTAACCAGGGGTATTCGTCAGATAATGGGATGTTCCTTGTTCCCCATCACGATAGGTAAACTTTGGTTGGCGCTGCTCATTGCATAACTTTGCCTAGGTACGGCGACTCAACAAGGGACTAAAAAACAACTACAGATATATAAGTGGGAACATGATCAAAACTGATGACTGCGTCTTGGTTGGGTTTAAGCTTCTCTCACTGCCCATAACTCACATACCCTTTTATAAACATGAAACACATAGAACACATTTTATCACCAGTTAGGAGCATCTTCTGAGGTAGAACTTAGCTGGTCGCAGTTCCGTTTAGATTCTGCTAAGCGATGTGTCACGAATGGTTGATATATAGATTGACTCTTTCACCCCTCCCCCCCCCCCCCCCATCCACAGTTTCAGAAGAGTGAGAAGAAGAAAAAAAAACCACACAGAGAGAGATTTATCAGGAAAATGTAGAAAATCAACAAACAAGGGAATTAATTGTCGCTCAAAAGACGTCAGATGAACACAACCACAAACACCTGAGTCGCCTCTCATCTGGCATACGAATAAATACAGTATGCATAAACTCCGTCAGAGGTACATCCTTAATGTACAATCGGGTAATACATAGAATTCCCCCCCCCCCCCCCCACCCACCCACCCTACAGTTTCATAATGGTGCAAAAAAAAAGAGGATTTAATTTACCTCTGATGAAGTTTATGTACCTTGTATTTACTCGCATGCCAGAGGACAGTTAGCGCTGACGACTGAGGTCTTTGTTGCTGTGTTTGCGTGACGTCTTTCGAGCGATGTCGCCTTGATATAACCGCACTGGTTGACTGGGCGTAAAACACCAAGTCACTACTACTTCGAGCACTAATTAACTCCTTTGCTTGTTGATTATGCACAGGTGCTCTGGGCCTCGTTCTGGTTCAGATCAGTAAAACCTGGTTCAACTTCTCTGTGTGTTTCAGACGGCGAAGGACACCCTGGACATCGTGTGCAAGTGTCATGGCGTCTCAGGCTCCTGCTCCGTCAAGATCTGCTGGCGCAAACTCAAACCTTTCCGCGCCATTGGCGCTGACCTCAAAAAAAAATTCGATGGCGCCAGCTTCGTCCGCTTGGACAGCAAGCGGAGACGCTTAAAGCGTGTGACTAAACACCAGAAACGACCCCGAAAGAATGACTTAGTGTACCTGAGAGAATCGCCAGACTTTTGCGAGTACAACCCTGAGATTGGGTCACTAGGGACTCGAGGTCGGCGCTGCAATAAGACGAGTTACGGACTCGATGGCTGCACGCTAATGTGCTGCGGGCGAGGCTACTACACACTGATACAGGAAGAGAAGGACGACTGTGATTGCAAGTTCTACTGGTGTTGTAGAGTCGAGTGCAAACAGTGCACGCATGTGCGTGAAATGAACTACTGTAACTGAAGCGCACGCTGAAGAAAAGGGAGACTGTATCTTCTCCCCACACTTGCGTGCTGAGCAAACAGTCTTGTGTTAAACAATGCAGATGCTGTGTAATACTGGAAGTTTGTTTGCTGTAAGCTTCTGCGGCGTAATATGATGAACCTCGATGGAAAATTCCACGCAGCCAGCGCATTCGCTGGACGACTAAGGGATATGGCCGCGACATCGAATCGTGTGTGTCATCGAGCGCTTGGTGACACTGTTGATGTTATAGACGTCACCTTACAGTCAATCACACTGTTGGATCACAGACGTCACAGTTAATCGCTGCTTGGACAAAGGCGTCAAAGTCAGTCACACCGCTTGAATATTGGTGTCACAGTCACATTCAGTCAAACTATTAAACCGCAGACGTCATTCATTAGACGTCACAGTCAGACAGTCTCTTCATTATAGATGTCACATTCAGTCACACTACCAAAGCAACAGCGTCACCATTCAAACCACTGAACAAATAGGCTACCAGTAGACCACATGCTTCATATTCAGGCATCACTAGAACATGATGTCACGGACAGAACACTAGAATATGGATGTCGCTGTCAGTCACACTGCTAGAAAATGGCGTCTTTGTCAGTCAGACCGCTATAACGACTTTACGCTCGTTCATTCTGCTAGAACAGGGATGTCACTGTCAGTAACAGTGTTAGAACATGACGTCGCACTCAGCCACACTGTCAGAACATGACGTCACACTCAGCAACACTATTTGAACATGACGTCAGAGTCTGCCACACAGATGAACCAAGACGTCACAGCCAGTAGATAGCTAGAATGTGACGCCACATCAGTCACTACAAGAAAATGGCATCATAATCAGTCACATCCCTAGAAAACGGGCGTCACAGTCAGTCCATCAGTCAGTCAGTCAGTCACGTGAAGTCCCAGTCGATCACACAGCTAAACCGTGACGTTACGGTCAGTCACTGCCAGAACATGGAGTCACAGTCTATCATACAGCTAAAACGTGACGTCACAGTCAGTCACTGCCAGAACATGAAGTCCCAGTCTATCACACAGCTAAACCGTGACGTCACAGTCGGTCACGGTCAGTCGCACTTTCAGAACTGACTTCAGAGCCAGTGGCACCGCCGGAGCATGAGTATCACGCCGGCAGGAGTAGAGCAGGGACGTCACATGGGAGAGAGGACAGAGACAGTACGTACACAACTCCGGGGCTGTGCGGACAAAGCGCGGATCCCCGTGTGGGTGGCGCTGGTGCTGAAGGCACGGAGTGTACAACATGGATGATGCAGTCGAGTTGCTTTTGGGATGTTTATCAATTTCCCGTTTTGGGATTATTATAATTTTATTTTTTTGGGGGGTGGGGGGTGGGGTGAGGGGGTTAATCTGAAGAAAAATGCAGACTCAGTATACATTTACAAGACTGTACTTTTTATCCGAAGATTGTTGGTGTCAGCCAAATTATATATAATTTTTTTATATACTCGTGTGTCGCCTTTGAGACTTTCTGAGTCTTTTAAACAAACTTTTAACAATGACGCATGGCACTCTCTGACGTCATCGTAGAATATATAGATGCACTCAAAAAAAGCATGTGATTTTTCATAGGTGTCATTGACACCTCTGACAGTTACCCTGGTCAACATCACGTAGGCTTGCGAGATATCTCTGTAACACTCAGATAACCTGCATCTGTTCCAGAACGTCAGCAACACGTAGATGGGCTTACGTGACATAGTTGTATCATAACAGAGTCGTCATTGCTAGGGATGCGGTGTAAATATCTAGCATTCATCTAAACCAAAGCGTAAATTTTCTGTTGCACATATATTTATGCTGTCAAAGAAAGTCATACTCACGCGCGCACACATGTACACACATGTACACACACACACACACACACACACACACACACACACACACACACACACACACACACACACAAAACACACACACACACACACACACACACACACACACACACACACACACACACACACAGACGCACGCACGCACGCACTCACGCACGCACGCACGCACGCACACACACACACATGTATACACGTAAATTTTCTGTTGCACATATATTTATGCTGTCAAAGAAAGTCATACTCACGCGCGCACACATGTACACACATGTCACACACACACACACACACACACACACACACACACACACACACACACACACACACACACACACACACACACACACACACACACACACACACACACACACACACACACACACACACACACACACACACACACACACACACACACACACACGTGACCAGACAAGCAATTCGCTGCATCTGCTTCTATGACTGAGTGTACATAAAAACAACAGAAATATGACGAAGACTGTGTACACTATAAATGACGCATTGCTCCGGGCTTTAGGTCTTGAAATAAAAGTTACATCAAAAATAAGAAAAAAATTCCAGTGGCTAGAATGCCCGATTTGTTTTTATTGTATCTAAGTTGCATAAGAGCATATTTTGGCCTCTGTGTCCTTTTTCTTTTGTGTACGCTGTTCGCTGGACACCCGTTTCGTATACAGCAGCTTTCGCTTACGTGTAGGCCCGCGTGAGTTCATGCTTTTTCAGCTTAAAAAGCACGAAGATGAAACCAGCTGCATTTCTTGGGCTAGAATAGTGCAGAGACAGACCATGGAACATATACCAGAAAGCATTTCTTGACCCCCTTCATGCGATGGGGTCGACATTGGACGCTACAGATGATGACGTTCCCTGTTGTCGAGTGGGCACATCTTCTTGTACCCAGGATACGCAACGCTGCTGATGTAACTTTCTAAAAGCGGAAAGGAAACAAACTCGTTCGGAGCTATTGCTCGAGACTTGATTTCCTTCGTCGATGCGTGTATACTTCAATGTCAACATTTGCCATTGGTGTCTGCATCCGTGCTTGCTGTGAACCAATGAATATATAAACACTTGGCAATTTGGTATACTACTGAGAGCTCATTCATACCTCAGTTTACTTGAAGACTTTCTGTGAGAGCTTGCCGGAAGGCTCCGCGTGAGTAGTGTTGGCTGAACAAAGGTTACGGGTCCTTGAGAAACCGTCAAATAGGTCACACTGACCTAGCTGCGGGACAATTTTGGTGTTTTTTATGACAAGAGCCTTTTTACAGAGCTTCGGTAGCATTATTGTGTGTATATGTGTGTACTAGTGTTCTCCTAGCTCCACGACTTGTATATTATATGGAAGATTCTTTCTGTCTATTCTTAGGCCTACTTACTGGCTGTATAATATGCTGCTTTAACTTGTTGGAAGTCTGGAAAGAATTGAAGAATGGTTGGACGAAGACAGTATGTCTCATGGAGTACTGGAAGAGAGATTTTAAACGCACTGTATCAATTGTTATCTGTACTGTGTTGCATATTGTATATATGTATACATATGTGTGTATGATTATTGCAGTTGTAGGTCAACTGTCAGCTTTTTGTTTTAATTCTTCTAAACGTTTGGCGTAGCTTACTTT
>JABMCL010000736.1:252500-297500 GCA_018857735.1 Alviniconcha marisindica | reverse complement strand
GTTAAAACAGGACCTTAATTGAATACGCCGTGTACGGGTTCAAAGGGTCTTCTTCAGTTCATTGTGCGTTGCCTCCGACCCGTTACAAATTTTCCATTGGTCGATTTGCCCAAACGGGAACATGTTTGTACGAGAAAGGCCGCGAAGAATTAAAGGAGACAGGACGCTGGTCTTCGCACACGCTGGGCAGTCCAGTTGGAAAGCAGACAATCCTATTTCGGCGGCTTGGACGTGCTATGTTTGAAGAGAAACACCCCCCTTTGCTCTGGAGAAATCGAATGACTGTCTGCTTGGACCCAGACGGTCTTTGGCGAAAGCTGGCCGCCATTACGCCGTGAATTCCGCGCGGTCCCAGGCTCCGTGGTGCCGCTTCTATCTCCCCGTCCCTTACCCTGTGTGCACGCGCATCGTCAACCAATAGTAATCACTTTAGGCGCGTGCTGTCCACGCTTGCACGTGCTTCACGACGAAAGGCAGGCGCGCGCGATGACGGGTAGGCTAGCTCGGGGCAGGGGGGTGGCCGGGAGTGGAGTGCAGCTGGAGGATGCTGTCGAGTTCGTGACCCGTCGTCCACCTCCGGGACCGAGGCGTTGACGCGACTGAAGACGAATGGCAGGGATTAGGGAGTTAGCCCCTCAAAGCGAGGACGGGTCTGACAGCTTGATCCACTGACCACCGTTTGAAGCGAGTCAGGTGTGGGCAGACTTGAAGGCGGAGGACCCCCGACACGATGGAGTGAAAGGGACGCTTAGAACGCCATGTGTCGCTGAACGCAAAGCCTCCAACACAAAAGGGAACAAAGGCGGGTCAGTTACTTAGATCTTAGATCTTACGTCCTGTCAACCGCACAGGGTCACCTCAGGACGAATCGCACATTCACAGTTCCTCCACACCATTACAAGGTCCAAACGCAAGTCAGCAGAACACAACTGAGTATTAGGCTGGCTCACAGTTCTACACTGACGCAACACAATATATAGCTGGCTCACAGTTCTACACTGACGTAACACAATATATAGCTGGCTCACAGTTCTACACTGACGTAACACAGTATATAGCTGGCTCACAGTTCTACACTGACGTAAGACAGTATATAGCTGGCTCACAGTTCTACACTGACGCAACACAATATATAGCAAAACCAACCAAGCCAAAACAATCATTATCATATGTCAGTATTTACAGCTATTTGCAACAACAACAAAACAAACAAAAAAGACAGTTCCAGGGAGATTTTCTGCCATTTCAGTACAGAAGTGAACACAGCTGATCAGATCACAAGTATGTCTAAATCATTGGTATGATGCACAGTAACACATCTTTTACAGCTGATCAGATCACAAGTATGTCTAAATCATTGGTATGACGCGCAATAACACATCCTTTACAGCTGATCAGATCACAAGTATGTCTAAATCATTGGTATGACGCGCAATAACACATCCTTTACAGCTGATCAGATCACAAGTATGTCTAAATCATTGGTATGATGCACAGTAACACATCTTTTACAGCTGATCAGATCACAAGTATGTCTAAATCATTGGTATGATGCACAATAACACATTTTTTGGTGCCTATTTATATTCCTCAGGCTTTCACCACGGGAACCTGCTTAAATCGTCTGTGGCTACGAGCCAGCCGACCTATTTGATTCCGCAGACCAGCTCAGGGAAACTGCGTTAGCCAAAACCCAACACAGTTAAATAGCAGAGAGAGGATTTGGAGAAAGAAAAAGTGAGGGTGAATGGACCGGAAAAGTAGAAAAATATGACAAGGTAGAAATTCCTGTTGGTGAGCGAAGCTAACGTAGCCGTATTCTAACCTCCTCCTAATTTAAAGGGAGAACATTTGTCAGCTCTGGGTTCTCAACAGAGGGGACCTTAATTTCTGCGTCCTCAGTACCCCAGTGTGGGTACAAAGGAAGGTGTTGGCAAAGAGAACATTTTCAGCACAAGCGAGTAAAACATAAGAAAGGGAACTCAAAATCAGGTGTTGGCAGATGGAAGCAAAGGCTCGAATACAGTCGAGTGAAAGGGACCAAAGTCAGGTTTGGGCCTAGAACACGCCTCTAGCACAAACGAGTAAAGTCAGGTGTCAAAGAGAAAGTCTCCAACTCTGTGTGTGTGTGTGTGTGTGTGTGTGTGTGTGTGTGTGTGTGTGTGTGTGTGTGTGTGTGCGTGTAATGTGTGTAATATCACCTAAAGTAAAACACCGACTGATTGATTGGAAGTCTCCAACACTTTATTTTCTTTTATTCGTGTAACAGGTAGCAAAGTTAGCTGGTCGAAAAATTAGCTGTGGGCAAAGAGAAAGCCTCAAACACAATCGATATAATTATATATATGTACATTATATATAAAGCCCCCCTTGGAGCTAGATACAGAAAACAAAATCTTTATTGTCTATAAATAACATCGAAATCTGCCTTTCGACTACATATAAAATTACAACATAATACGTAATATACATATATGGTAAAAGATCCAAACACATAAAAGATTCAAAAGAACGCTTATTTATTATGACATAGACACACAATCTGCAAATTTTCGGGGCAATCCCTTTCGTCAAGCGACAAAACGACACTTAAACAACAGTTAAACGGTTAAAAACGACGAAAAATTAGATGAGAAAGGAAATGTGTGTGTGTGTGTGTGTGTGTGTGTGTGGGGGTGGGTGGGTGTGTCCTTTTGTTTTTGTTTGTTTTTTGTGTTTGTTTGTTTTTACCTTTTAATGTGTTTTACATGGGAACAATGTTTAACATCGCTGGCAGCCACTTCCGTTTCAGATTTTATCTCTCCTAGTTACAAAAACAAACAAACAACAAATGAACGGAAAAAACAAAAACAAAACAAAGAGAAACAGCCCTCGGGAAACCCCCTTTAAACTACCCCCACCGTCCCATCGTTAGAACAGGAGCACAGAGAACACAGCCACCATTTTCGCAAATTGTGTGCCGAAATGAGTGGGTCCTAAACTCCGCAACGTCACCTAACGTCGGCAAGTCACGCACCCAAGAGGAAGATGCGTCAGGAAGCGTGGTTTCAACTCATTAGCGGCTTGCTCGCCAGCCGTATCAAGCCGCGAAGACGTCACTGATTAGATAGACAAGTACCCGGACAACTTGAGAGCGACGTTTACTCCGCCCCTGAATGTTCGCGGTGATTTTCATGGTGCCTTCTCTTTTATTGGGCATAGGGTCGTCGGGCAAACGTCCTGGGAAGTATCACCTTGTCCGATCGAGTCGCTAAAAAGAACTCATTAGACGTTCCGGCTTGTCTCACACTGACGGGCGGGTTCAGCCTGCTCCTGGAACCGTTGATTCCACCTGGGGGGTCAGTTTCTGAATGAGATTGGATCCACTTAACTTGCAGTTGATGGAGAAGTTTGTGGTACGATGACAAATTGCGCATGTTTCGAATTGTGCAATTTAAATAAGCGTTCTTTTTCACTTTTGTGTGATCTTGTTTCAGAACGTTAGCAGTCAACCATTCTGAGATTATTTTGTTTGTGTGTGTGTGTGTGTGTCTGTGTGTGTGTGTGTGTGTGTGGAAATAATTATAAGAAGTGAGTGAGAAGCGTTGTGTGGGCGCTGATCCAAAGGTGGAGTCTTGCTGTCACTGTTTCAGCTTTCGGGACAAAACGGAACGCAACGCAAGAGCGGCCAATTGCCCCAAAAGATGTTAAAACCTCGAAAAGACGACGCGTGACGACAACAACAAAAACAACAAAGTCTGACAACAACAGCATGTGACGACAACAACAACAATCTAGTGTAAATAAAAACAACAGTAACACCACATTCCGTTAAGAATTTTCGGCTTTCTTGAAACCTTTCTCAATGAACTGTGGCTGAAGAATGCTGAGCGTCACAACAACAATCTGTGACAGTTGTTGTCACAGATTGTTGTTGTGACGCAACAACAACAAGAACTTGTGAGTAAAACAACAAACCTGTGATAACATCAACAGTCTATAACATTAACAATAACTTGTGAGAAAAACAACATGTGACAACAGCAGCGATAACAACAACAGCAAAGCCTTTAACCGTGTGACTTGCAGATGTGGACTTTGTGAAGGTTCATTATGTGAAGTCCACCTGTTCGACCTGCCAAGCGCGCCGTCGTCGTCCTGACACTATGACGAAAGAGGGCCGTGGACGAACAGTTACGTGGCTTGTGTAAACTGCACGTGCAGCGCCAGTCGTTGTGTTGCGTGTCAGAGACGCCTCTCCCCGCCCAGCACCGTGACGCGTCACGCGGGAGTTGGACTGGTGAATGGAATTGCTAATGGCCAAATGGAAATGAGCCAGCATCCATCCTCCATCACACACTTGACAGCGAATGACTGAGAGACAACCATTACATGGGAGGGGGGAGAGATCGGGTGGGGTGGGTGGTGGGGGGGGGGGGGGGGTTGAAGGGAGTAGAGGGGAGGGGGGAGAGGTGAGGGATTCTGACAACGCGGAAAAAAGCAAGAAGGGTTTTGGTTTATGGGGTGGTGTTTGTCAAAAGACATTTTAATGCTTGTACTTCCCTTCTTCTTCTTCTTCTTCTTCTCTTCCTCCTCCTCCTCCTCCTTCTTCTTCTTCTTCTTCTTCTCCTTCTTCTTCTTCTCCTCCTTCTTCTTCTTCTTCTCCTCCTTCTTCTTCCTCTCCTCCTCCTTCTTCTTCTTCTACTCCTCCTCCTCCTTCTTCTTTTCTTCTTCTTCTTCTTCTTCTTCTTCTTCTTCTTCTTCTTTTTCTCCTCCCTCTTCTTCTTCTTCTTCTTCTTCTTCTTATCTTCTTGCTGTGTCGCCTTGATATAACTGCAATGGTTGACTGGACGTAAAACAGCAAGTTACTTACTAACTCTTGTTGTTGTTGTTGGGGGGGATGGGGGAGTAAGGAAGGCTTTTTACATCATCATTGTCACTCTTCCTTTTGGTTCTTTAGTACACAATTATAGTTATGTCTCGCACATTATTGTAATTATGAACTTTTGACACAAATAAGTCGTTTCAAAAAGCACGAAAGCACAGATTATTTTCAGTTATGTGGGCAACAATTGGAACCGAACGTCAAAAGATATAATTACTAATTATTATAACTGACCAATTTTGTTGAGATAATGAGTAATTATTTTGACATAATTAGTCATTTTGTTGACATAATTACAATTGTGTGCTTTTGACGCAAGTACTTACTTTAATTACGTGAGTGGGAAAGGACATATTTACAATTATGCGGACATACGAAATTCGAGGCTAGCAGGCCTTTTGAAGCAGAACATATTAAGTGCACATAATTACAATTCTGACGCTATGTGAGTCAAAATAATATATATATACAATTATGTGGACATCATTATAGTTATATGCACATAATTACAACTATGTGCTTTTGACGCTAGTAAACCGTCATACTCTCTCTCTCTCTCTCTCTCTCTCTCTCTCTCTTCTCTCTCTCTCTCTCTCTCTCTCTCTCTCTCTCAGCGCAGGATAAATAACTACTCAAGGGCATCATAGTACGAAAACGTTGTTGACCTCTTTGTGGTCACCCCGGATGTAAAGACAAAGAAGGAGAAGAAGAACAAAAGGGAGGGCTTGTGTTCCGTTGTTTTCGGTCGGCGCGACTGACCGTTAGTTCGTCCACCCCTGGCCTGTGTGCCCCCTGCATGTCCAGCAATGGGTGTACATGTCCGGGGCTGACAAGGGCAGCAAGTTGATGGGGATCGTAACATCGTCACATCCTGGACAGGGGCCTGCCGGGAAGCACCGCCTCACACACACACACACACACTACACACACACACACACACACACACACACACACACACACACACACACACACACACACAACACAGCACGCACGCACGCATGCACCACGACACACACACACACACACACACGCACTGCACCACGTACCACGCACACACACACACACACACACACACACACACACACACACACACACACACCACGTTGGGGGACTGGACTGTTAGTCAAACCAACACGGTGACGGTTGGGTATAGCGTGGAATTTATGCTGTGAATTAGTACGATGCAGTTGAATACAATCATTATTTCGTGCATGCTTGGCGTGTGTGTGTGTGTGTGCGTACGTGCGTGCGTGCGTGTGTGCGTGTGTGTGTGTGTGTGTGTGTGTGTGTGTGTGTGTGTGTGTGTGTGTGTGTGTGTGTGTGTGTGTGTGTGTGTGTGTGTGTAACTGACAGAGACAGCCAGACAGACAGAGAGACAGTTAGTAAGTAATTGGGTTTTAACGCCCAGGCAACCTTCTGTCATATGAGGGCGACAGGCAGGCAGACAGACTCGGAGAGAGAGATGGGGGGAAGGGAGAGAGAGAGGGGGTGGGGGGGGGGGGGGTTCTTTATTTGCGAGGGTAATAGGTAAGCAGGTATGCTTTTTTACATCCATGCCTCGCCAAAACATGGGACTGTTCTAGAGAGAGAGAGGGACAGACAGACAGACAGACAGACAGACAGAGACAGACAGACAGACAGACAGACAGACAGACAGAGACAGAGACACAGAGAGAGAGACAGACAGACAGACAGACAGATGCAGCTGCTGAAGCGACCTGTGCAGTCAAAGTCTGAAGTATCTTCATTTGCAACTCTAAATATCTATCGCTGCAGAGGCAGTTTTGTCGCTGCAAAACTGCAATCATATTCGCGTGACTTCTGTTATGGGGGCGTAACTCCTTCATTTCATGTGACTACCAGTTTCAAAAGTAAGGTTGTCGTTGCCGCACACTGTATGTCACTCAGCTCTCGGATTGCGATAGCGACGGCCAACGACAGAGCAGAGAACCCGTCTGACGATGTTTAAACTTGAATTTTCCACAACTTGTGATTGGTTGGCCACTAGCTAGGCTGTGACATGCATGCCAGACGCGGCACAGCCGAACGCAGTGCGACATCGCTTGACAAAAGAGTTGACAAGTTTTATTGGGAGACATAATGAGTGTCGTCAGCATCTCCCAACAGCGCCATTAGTTTAGTCACCTTTACGACGCTGTCCGTTATGACGACACTGTGAGGGGAATAACAATGAGACGTCTGGCAGGCGTTACGTCGCCTTGCGCCTGGCCTTGCAACCATTAATTACTGCGGCCACAGACGTGAAGGTTGATATGTAGATAGCGGCTTTTATGAGGTCTGTTTTCAGCTATCATCCGCTTCCGATGAAATGGTGCACATTCAGTGACGAAGGAATTAAGGAAACTGAATCACCGGAAGTAGATGTATAAAGGCTGAGAGAGAAAAACAACAACATAAAACACGTACAGACTGAAAACTAAATCACTACCATAGTATATAACTGCAGTCAGGAGAGCGATGCAAAAGCAGCTGAAAACCAATCCATATTTGTAATAAGCAAAATCAGAATTGGAGCAAAGAAGACCTACACGCCACATGATTCTTACCAACAACAACAACCACCACCACGTAAGTGAAGCCGAGTTATTTTACGGGTGTAAAGAGAACTTACTTTGAATCCTGTAGCACACACGTATGTGGCTTTGCATGAAATGACGTGACACGGTGCATGGTTCTCCGGTGTACACAGAACGCGCCGAGACGGCAGCAGTTTCGTGTGGCACCAGCCATGTAACAACCTAACAGCGCTATAAATACACCACTTCGGTGGATATCAAAAACATGCTATAAAAAGCTAATCATTCATCTAGAATCCCCCCTTGTGAGCCGGTTTGGCCTAGCGGTAAGGCGTTAGGCTGGTAAGCGGAAGGACCTCGGTTCGATACCACTTCGGCTCTCCTTTCTCTTCAGAAAGGTGGTTTGTGGACACTGTCCTGTGACTTTGTCCATCACTTCCTACTGAAGCATTCAAATGGCTCTCATCGCTGCCCATCTTAATGCAGGAATCATTCTGGTGGTGACAGTGTAGCGATAGGTATATAATCTTCCTCTTCCCCCATCTCCATACCCCCTTCCCCCCTTTCTCCCCGTCCCTAATAAGCCTCATGGTTTCTGTGGACGTTAAGCACCATGTTTACTTTACTAGAATCCCATTCGACAAGAGCCCAATGAGTCTGCTCGAATAGCGCTATATAAAAACCGATCAACAACAACAATACGTCATAGTTCAGGAGCTGTGTGAGAGTCGAGGTGGCCGTCCTGAGCTGTCCGTCCTAACGAGCTTTCTGGTTTCCGTGGACGTAAAGAATTATTGAACCGTGCTTCGGCATTGGTCACAACTTGTCCCTAATATGTCAACTGACATCTGAGGACATTAAGCAACACTACCTACCTACCAACAATACGTACCTACGCTGGCCTACAGAACGGGCGCCTTACCGCAAAGCCAAGACCCGCTCTGGACAGTAAGAGATTGCCTGTTATCGGTCTTTGCTTGAGAGGGGCTGTGCCACAGGTGACCAGCATGATCAGTACATATTAAAGACTGTGGGCTCGGTGTTTTTAATAATTAATCATAATAATTAAAATATTCATAAAGCGAAAAATCGTATCCGTAGAGACAATTCTAAGTGCGTACACACACTCACACACACACACACACACACACACACACACACACACACACACACACACACACACACACAGAGGCTCTCACGAGCATACTGACTACACAAAACTTTATTTACACACAACTAAACGGGGAGCAAACACAGACTTGAGACGGAGAAAGAGACGAATGAAGACACCCTAAGGCAGCCTTCGTCGTAAAGGTGACTAAACTAATGGCGATGTTGGGAGATGCTGACGACACCCATTATGTCTCCCAATAAAACTTGTCAAAAGACTTCAGCCTTTGCTATTTTTCTATGGCTTGTGTCAGTCCGTGACAGCAAACATTGTACAATACGGTCTTTGGTGAAAGTGCCGTACGAGTCTCTATCATCTGGCAGCAGGCGAAGCACGTAAAAGCCTGGCCCATATTCTAACTTGCTCCAGGCTTAAAAGAGAGGCGCTCTGGGGTCTTAGCAGAAGATACTTTGATTTCTGCGTCCGCAGCATCCCACAGCAGGAAATGGGAGTCGTCTGATCCTTTCCAGCGAAAGAGAGTCGACGTCTCCTTCCCTGCTTCAGCCTCCAAGAAAAACGGTCTGACGATGTTTAAAATCACACACCCCATCCAAGCCGTCAAAACAAGGGCGGCTTTACTTTGGCCAAAATGACAAAACACGACGGAAAGAAGCAAAATCGGAGCAAAAATGGATTCCACATTGGCGGGAATAGCTTCCGTTTGGTTCTAACTAAACATTGGCGCCATGGATACTCATGTATCCGATCCTCCTTGAAAGGAGAGTTCCCTCAAGAGAGGCAACTCTCACCTGCTAACACTGAGCGGGATTCTCTGATGTCGACGAAGTGAGCGTGTATGTTACTGGGCGCGCGTCAAGTTAAACTTTCCACCTGTTGGCAGAATCCGGCAATGACCTGCAGCTTCTCCGCTGCAGCGCAACTGTGCAGTATAGACGTGTACATAACAAAAATCGAGGCACTTTTCGCGGAGTTTATATGCCGGTACCATTCCTTTATTTATTCGCATGCCTAGTGAGAGTTACCGTAGACTATTCAGGTCTGTTCTTGTGTTCACGTGAAGTTTTTCGAGCGCTGATTAACTCCCTTTAGTTTGTTGTTGAGAAGGTTGTCGCGTGAATGATCGGTCTGTTCATAAATGCACTTCATCGGAGAGCATAAGGGATGCAATGTTAGAACTACAGCAGGGGCATTAAAGCGGCAGGATACAATTAACACGCCGATTGCTCTTTTGACTCGTATGAAAACGGATGTTCGTCCAGCAGTTTTGTTTGTTTATTTATCCATTTATTTTCACGTGTTTATTTATCCATTTAGTTTTACACTCTCTGAACGACGGAGATCTTTAAAACTTTGCAAAACAATAACCTCCATTGCGCTTTAAACTTTCACACCAGTTTCCATGACCTTGACCTACTCCCAAGGCCTAAAGGGCGCGCGAAAGGCAAAACTGCTCATATGTTGTTTTTTCGGTAAGCTTTCCGACCAGTTTTAAAACTTTGCGTGGCTCACGGTTACCTACACTGTGCAGAGCATGCACAAAATGTTTTTCGTTGTTTTTGTTTGTTTTTGTTTTTGTTTGTTTGTTTGTCCCGCCCCCCCCCCCCCCCCCCCCCGACTTTGACGCGTATTTAAGGGAGACAACCACTGCACAGTTCTGAAATCAGAGGAAAAAACAGTCGCTTTTTTCTAGAAGACTACATCAGTGAGATTCTTCTATCTTTGCAAGACAATAACCACTGTTAAGCTTTACACTTTTATACTAATTTTGATGGTTTCCTGTTAAAATCCGTTCAGATTTAATACAGGCGAGAACTGCACAGATTTTTGAAGCAGATGAAAAGCGAGCAGATTAGATCTGAGACAGGCGAAAACTGCGCAGATCTGAGAGAGGTGAGAAGTGCGCGAATGGGTGTGAGGGAAGCCAAGAGCTTACCGATCCCTGTGAGTGACGGCAAGCAAGGCTGCTGTCTACACTATCTGTCCCAGTCTGTTTATTTTTCTACCACACTCCAATTAACTCCCAGCAGGTAGCTACACGTGAAGCTAGTTAAACACACGTTTGTATCTTTATTTTACCTTCTACCCCACGCCGCAGGCAGGGTGGAAGGCAGTCGGACTGAATTTGAATGTTTCTGTTTAAATTTCTCCGTCAGAATCTCCGTGGAAGCGGAATGACAGTGTTCATACGAAGACTAGAGATTTGCATAATCCACGAGCTACACAAGAGAGACGCCACCAGTCGGTGATGCGGCTGGATTCTGCATCGTGGTTACTGCGAGGTACACAGTGGATGCAAAGATTAAACAACAACAATGATGATGCATTCTTGTATGTGCTATTTCTTCATATTGGAGTACAAAGCCCATTGCAAAACAGAAAACGCACGCACGCACGCACGCACGCACGCACACACACACACACACACACACACACACACACACACACACACACACACTACACACAGTAAGATAGCTAAAAGAGATTTCAGAGATGAATTTAAAAATGAGAGCGTGCTTGATGACCTAACTTTAGGGATAGTGTTCTAGACAGACGGTGCAGTATACGAAAAAGACATCTGACCAAGCGAGTGCGCGCGCACAGAGGGAAGAAAAAGAATGGAAGCAGCCGAAGAAAAGCGTAGCTGGCGGGCTGGTTTGTAAATTTGGAGGTCAGAAAAGTGTCTTTAGTTGAGAATCCAGAGCCATCAAATGGTCCTTCGATTAAACCGTGACCAACTAGGTTATAGCATAGCTTTACTTGCTTCACCTACTGGTTGCAAAATTTTGCCGTACCTTTCTAACCTCTGCTGATTTACCACACTAATCATTTTCGGTCTCAGTGTGACGCGTCGGCTACCATGAACTGTGAATCAGACATTACTAGTGATTTGATTCGATGGTAAACTTTGTTTCTCCCTAATAATTATAACCATCATGTTTGCTTGGGAGTGAGGGATCTAATACACATTTTACTCTCTCTCTCTCTCTCTCTCTCTCTCTCTCTCTCTCTCTCTCTCTCTCTCTCTCTCTCTCTCCTCTCTCTCTCTCTCTCTCTGCATACAACATTTATCCTATATGCCCGTGTGTAACTGTCCATGCGTTCGGATCACACTTCGCCACAGACGACTTCAGTTGCTCGGGAAAGGTCAACAGCAAGTTTGGACAGCATCAGCTGGGCAACAAAGTATCAACGATGATGATGATGATGATGAAGTGATGCTTTATGTCCTCAGATGTCAGTTGACATATTAGGGACAAGTTGTGACCAATGCCGAAGCACGGTGCAATAAATCTTTACGTCCACGGAAACCAGAAGGCTCGTTAGGACGGACAGTCCAGGACGTCCACCTCGACTCTCACACAGCTCCTGAACCATGAAGTATCAACGAGGGCCGGAACACCTTTTATTTCCGACAAGCCACGGAAGTAAATAAGCATGTTTACAGCAAAACTCGTTCCAGAAACTGTTTAAAACAATCAAATAACGCCAAGCAATTTCCACTTTCCTCCTTGTTTCCCAAATCTAGACATTTCCGCCTTTGATGTGCAAGACCCACGTAAGACTGCTATTCGGATGAAACTAGAAACCTAGGCACCTCGCGCGTATACGCATGCAGAAAAAATACATACACACGTTAAAGATCCTGTAGGCTACGTCAGAGTTCGGTGGATTATGGAAACATCAAAATGGTCCAGCATGCATCAGATGTGTCGGGGTCTTCAAAATGTCGAAGTTGGACACTATACTGTACACGGAAAAAGGCCAGAAAAAGGTCGGCGGACATGTCAAGTTCTCCCGTTATTCGATTGCACTGCTTTACAAAGTTGCCCTGAGATAACCGTACTGGTTGACTGGGCGTCAATCTACCTGACATTGTTTATTACTACAATTTGTTTTGACTGTTTCCTAGTGACTGTCAGTTTCAATTTTTGTTTTTTGTTCTCTCTCTCTCTCTCTCTCTCTCTCTCTCTCTCTCTCTCTCTTCTCTCTCTCTCTGTTGTTTTGTTTCTTTGTTTCCTCTTGGTTTTTGTTGTTGTTGTTGTTGCTGTGTCTCATTTATTGTTAACTTGGTGAAATTGTTCGTCCGCCATATATTTTTCTTTTTCTTTTTTCAACTGTATGTAAATGAGCTGACCGCCTATAAGCCGCAAGCTTGTTGGTGAGCTCAGGACCATTCATTGCATCTTTATTTTATCACGAATAAATTCTTGTTTAAACCAAAAAGCTAAGTTACTTACAATGACAAAGTACGCGGCCATTTCCTACACTTTCTGAAGACTCAGTTGATGATGCAACTCAATGATTTAGGAGTAGGAGTAATGACGCTGTTCATCGACTTCAGCTACAAAACGAACGACGTCAACCGAAAGACGAAGCAGCAGCCTTGAAAGGCACGTTTTCAAAGAAACCGAACAGTTCCAACCACTGCGCCGCGACTGTTGGCTGTGATGGAAAGGAAGGTTTTCACTGGCAAGAAGCCGCAGGTCTTTTATCTGGGCTCGGGTGTCACGTGCGCGCCGCACCGGCCACTAACACTAGCGCGTGGTGACGTCGGAAGCAGCCTTAATGAGCACGTGCCCCCAACAAGGGCGCAAGAGCCAGCGGGAAGGTTGGTGTGGTCTGAAACCGGGCCCCGGACCACCGTGAAGACGCCACAGCCACTGCCCCACGGATGCCGGTGCAAGGTCAAGGTCGTTGGACGATCGCACAATGAACTTCGCAAGTCGGATCTGTATAAGTGACATTACTGCGGTGCGTCACATCCGTGGGTCGTTCAGGTCAGGTGATGTTACGGTGTTCGGCTGGTGAAGAATTTTTGAGGTTCGGTTCTGCTCCGGTCAATTTTATATATTAAATCTCTAGTGTTTATGAACATTGCCGTATGCGATTACTAGGGGGTGGGTAGGGGGGCGGGGGGGTGGAGGGGCGCTAGTGGCTGGTTTAGTCGGGGCATGACCGGGTGTGCATGCGTGTGTAATGTGTATGCAGTGTGGAGAGAGGAGAGGTGTGGGGACGACTGTGGCATTCATATGATACACCATGCTGTCCAGTCCTGGTGTTGAATTTGTGTCAGTCGTTGTCATTACAGTCTAGTGTGGTACCGAAAATATCCAAGGATGGTCAGATGGGGATCGATGTACTTCAGATAATACAGGCTAGGCTGGCTTTGCATGGAGATCAATACTGAACAACAACAAACTATCCTACATTTGATGTGCTGAACAATCACACTCTTTCTTTCTTTCTCTTTCTTCCTTAATTTAGTCCTTAACTTTCACAGTGCATAGTCACACGAAGCTGCATATATCTCAGAACCTATTGAGATATATGTATATGTACAGAGATCAATACTGAACAAGTTTATCTATGCTGATGGGCTGAACTGTCTCAAGTCCCCCCCCCCCCCCCCCCCCCCCATGAAGCTGTGTATATCTGAAAACCTATTTATGCCATAGCCTTGAAATTTCACACATGAACTGTTGCTTTTTGTGTGGTTGTTTACATAAAGGTGTAATTTGAACTGCACCGTTGCTACCCATAGAGGTGAAAAATAAATAATCCTATATGACAAGTATGGGTCCTAAATGATCCACAATGTAATAATTGTGTAGTCTCAAGTGACATACTGCAATGGTTAAAGGTTCCATTGAAGAAATGGCCAGCTTGGGCACAATTTTGTGCTGTATGCCATCTTGTTTAAAAATATTTTGCACACTTTCCTTGCATTTAAATAAGCTAATACATCTGAAGCGGCTATATAGATATACTGCAATGTACAAATGAACGGGATTTGTAACTGCTTTGGGAAATGAAAACAAGGGAAAATCTCAGAATACATTTAATACAGGCTACCCACTCTCTCTCTCTCTCTCTCTCAAAACACACACACACACACACACACACACAAAGAAAACAAAAACTATGGTCTGTTTTGCACCCTGTTTATTCTTTTGTCACTGTTTCCTTCTGTATAAGCATCTTCATAAGCTCAGCAACAAGAACAGCACCATAACATACTATTTGCAAAACAGAACTAACCCTTTCACATACTAGTACATGGTTTTACACCTTTACCAATTTCAGTTTTTAACAAGGTTTCAAGGTTTCAAGATTTTATTGAGCTTTGAGCATGAGCATGTCTGGTATCAGGTGGTGTGTGTGAGAGAGAGAGACAGACAGAATTTGCACATTTAAAATGGTAAAGTTGTGTGGTTGCTGTTACACAAATATAAATACCAGCTGCATCATAAATACGCACTGTGATGCCATTAGACTTTTCGCTTTTATGTACTTCTATGTGTGAGCTGACACTATAATTCCCATAATGCAATGGGAAACAACACACACATGCACGCAAGCATGCACGCGCGCACACACACACATAGTGAACTTGTGCACTCTTCTTGTTGTATGTCTACATTTTAACACATAAACACCTCACAATAATCAGCAATTATTCAAAACAGAGAGAAAGGGCAAACGTGCCGATAGCAACAATAATGCATGACTCAGGTTGAAGAAGAAACCAATGGCAATGCTGACTAGAAAAGATCAATTACTGGACTGTCGCTGTGTCAGACTTTCATCAAGGCCAGTCTCAAACTATGTGACAGTAAGCATGCTGCAGCTTAAGACTGATGGCAACATTCAACTGAGAAACTATCACTTTGCTCTTAATTTTCATCTGCATACCAGAAGTGTATTTCATTAGTAAACAAAATCAACATGCTTAAATGTAACACGTACCTCAAATGTGCCTAAATGTAACACGTACCTCAGAAGAACTCCATATTAACATTTTCACACACACACACACACACACACACACACACACACACACACACACGCATGCACAAACATGACCCATCTACACACACATACATACACATAAACACATACACGTGCATGTGCGCAGACAAATGCAGTCACCCATCTATATAGATACACACATACACACAACATGATGCACACACAAAATCGTGACTGCACACAAATGCAACCTGGCAACCATACGTCCACCCACACAGCAAGTCCATTCCAAGTCTCATCATTTGGGGAAGATCTTCATGAAAACAACCATGGCGAGGAAAGTGATGATGACGAAGAGGAGCATGATCCACACCCACCAAGAGCAGGACTGCGTGAAGCCCTCCAGTCGCTCGCTCTCTTTCTCCAGTTTGCTGTAGTTGGTGTCTGCCAGCTTGGTGCTCTCTCCAAGTTTCTGGGGACATCAGCAATGTGGCAGAAGCCAAGGTTCAAACCAGTAGTTACTTGTACTTCAAATGGAGAAGAATACCAGGCAAAATGTAAGTAAGTAACCTGGTGTTTTACACCCAGTCCACCAGTACAGTTACATCAGGGCGACCCAGGCAAAAACAAGAAGAAAATGTGCTTGGTGATTAATAAGACAGTGTTGGGTGAGCAGTCATCCATTAACACTAGTAGTAGCTTGTTTCCTATGCATACAGATTTCAAGATCAACCCCTCTCTCTCTCTCTCTCTCTCTCTCTCTCTCTCTAGTTAACATGATGATTTGTTTTTGAGTTTATTTTTGTTTTGGACTGTTTGCCCAAGGGCCGGATGTAAAAAAAGTATTGCACTTATTATATTAACCTCATTAATAAAATAATAAAAAAATCATTCATCCTCTCTCTCTCTCTTTCTCTTGGCTGAACCTAAACTACAATCCTTGTAAAATAAAGAGTTCAAGTTCGAGTTCTCTCTGTCTCTGTCACTCTCTCTCTCTTTCTCTCTTAGAGAGAGCATGTGTGCATGCATGTTAAAAATAAAAATAAAATAAATAAAATTTGTGTGTGTATACAAGTGCAAGTGTGTTAATACAAAAGGTAGAGCAGCTATTAATTACTCGTCCATCAAAATGATTACAGTAAGTAACTTTTTTAATTTTTATGCCAGTCAGCCAAAATGATTATATAAACTGTGTGGACAGACCTTAATGTCATCCCTGACCACCTGACCAGCATTAGTGACGTTCTGCTTCAGTGCTCGCGCATGAGCCAGCATCTCTTCAGCAAGTCGTTCCTGCATGCGGTGATGATGCTGCAGGAGACTGTCGATGTCTGAATCATCCCCAGTCCCTCCCTTTGAACCCCGCTGTCGCATCTCCGTCTCTGCAAACAATCACATCATCAGCTTTTAATAACTGCTTTTAATAGAAGGACATAGTAATTCTTATGAGACAGACTTCGCAGGGAGGCAATTTCGATGTGATATGAGCAGCATTAGTGTCTGCTGGATCTTCATGTGTTTATTAATGGATTTTTACCTCAATGTTTGTTGTAGTTGTAGATGTTGTTTTATGACTGGCATAAATGTGTGACTGTAAGTGAGTGTACTTGGCATCATGAAAGGTTCCTGGTCTTGACACTGACACTTGGCAATATAGTTATATTTGTATTGTATCAGAAAAGTTTGCAAGTCAATGTCTATCTGTTCTACTTATGAAACCAATTATTGCATGCTTTTATTAAGCAAGAAACAAAGAGGCAACAACTCCAACCCTCACTCCTTCTTCACCTCACTCTTTCTCTCGGGTAAGCTTCTTTAAAAAACTTTTGTTTGTTTGGTAAAATGCTATAAACAAAACAAAGAAAGGTGAGGACAGAACCGGCACTCCCTTGATGCAGGGGAAGTAAACCACTCTGACATGACACAGGTACATGTGGTGAGAAGTTCTTTCCCCTTGCTGCACTCGGTTTTGTTTTTTGTTTTTGTTTTTGTTCCTTTCTCAGAGCACACAGTAACTGCGATGGTCCCATCCATCTTGTCTTCTAGGGTGTTCCACCATATCTACCTCGACAAAATTCACCAACACCATCTTCATGACTGGAGGCTTATTTGCTCATAAATCTATGTCAGCAAAAGCATCACAGTGCAAGAAGAATGTCATAAGCAACCTCCGCCAACAACTGCGCAAGAGACCTGGTCTGTTCTTGGATCCAAGCAGCTCCTGCCGCATGTCATCCTGGCTCTGGACCTTGGCGCGTGCCTGCAGCTGGCGGGAAGGGGCGCTGCCAGGGGTGGAGGCCACCGGCTGCAGCCGCTCTGTTGCCATCACCTTCTCTGTCCCTGGGGGCTGGAGGAAAGAGTTGAGGGAGGGCTTTAGGACGTATGGGTTTTGTTCTCATGTGCAGTGAGAAGGTTTGGTCTAGTGGTGAGGTGCTAAGCTGGTCAGCAGAAGGGCCTCAGCTCAATTCCGCTTAGGCCCTTCTTTCTCTTCAAACGCCCTGATATAACCACACTGCTGGACTGGGCCTAAAACACCAAGTTACTTACTTACTTTCTCTTCAGTTGGATGTGGTTTGTGGACACTGTATTGTGACTTTGTCCCTCACAATTAATGAAACGTTAAATGGCTCTCACCGCTGCCCATCGCAATGCAGAAGTCATTCTGGTGGTGACAGCGTAGCGATAGGTTATTAGGTTAATAGTCTCCCTCTTCTCCCTCCCCCCAACCCCCAGCCCCCACACTTTGCCATTTCTAATAAGCCTTATGGTTTCTGTGGACGTAAAGCACCAATGAAAGAAGAAGTTCTCACATCAGGATTACTTTCAGGCACAGCAATCTTCTTGACACCACAGCTCCCATTTCTGAGAAGCAGCCCCCACAATGGTAAATAATGCTGTACTTGTTACAGTACAGGTAGCACACACTGTTACAGTGCAGGTAGCATACACTGTCGCAGTCCAGCTAGCATACACAATTACAGTACAGGTAGCATACGCTGTCACAGTACAGGTAGCATACACAATTACAGTACAGGTAGCTTACACTGTCACAGTACAGGTAGCATACACAATTACAGTACAGGTAGCATACACTGTCACAGTACAGGTAGCATACACCATTACAGTACAGGTAGCATCCACTGTTCAAGTGCAGGTAGCATATTCTGTTACAGTGCAGGTAACATACACTGTTACAGTACAGGCAGCATACACTGTTACAGGACAGGTAGCATACAGTGTTACAGTGCAGGTAACATACTCTGTTACAGTACAGGCAGCATACACTGTTACAGTTTAGGTGTGTGCAAAATGGTTCTTCCACTAGCAGCCACAATCATCATTTTCATTATTCTGCTACTTTTAAGTATTATCTACATGGTCTACTTTTAAGTATTATCTACATGGTCCATGCCACAGGCAATTAGGCATCTCTAATTGACATTAAGCCATACAATGCATCTTTAAAATGTGCATAATGACCTCAGTGCATGCTGTGCACCCAAATGCAAGACAGGCACTGGTGAGTCTGCACAAACGTTGACTTGGAAGAACTAGTAAATGGTCCTTCACCCTGTCTCGACCAGGGTCAAACCAACCGTTGCTGCCTTCATGAGATCAGAGCACAATATGCTTAACCACTGAGCCACTGCCACTGTTACATTTAGCATCAGGAGAACCTCAGGATTTTGGCCGCGTGCAAACAGAAACACATAATTATATATATATATTATGAAGACAAAGAAGAAAGGAAAGGAAGAGAAAGTATAGGAAGAAGAGTGAGAAAAAAAAGTGGATGGATAGCTCTGATACTAGTGATAGGTGGTCTAATCATCCCCTATTTTTGAATGGTCACAAATATGCTTAGATTAGTTGATCAATATCTTAGTTCAAGAAGTATATATAAATATATATATGACTTAGTGCCAAAAGGTGCGCAAATGGGGGGTCCGATTTTTGACTGTCAATAAAATCTGTTTCAAACACTTTGTCTTGTTGTTGCGTTGTGTGCATTCATAATTGGTCAGTATCACAGTGGAAACAATATGAGCTCCAAATCTGGAGCAGGTGGAGAAACATTATATTTTGAAAGTGAAAAGCGCCACGAAATTCGACCCCTGAAAATGGACACGCTCACAGTGAGTGCTTTCAATGCTTTCATTCACGTACATGACGAATCAAAACATTACCTCAGTCACCGATTTGCACAGAGGAGATATCGCTTTACACAGTGCATATAAAATTGATTACCACTAAGTTTTGTTTTTGGAGTTAGAGGCTCCGAAATATCCCTCGGTCGAATGTTATGTGTGTTGAAATGTTTCATGACCAGCATCCGCAGACAATCTAGTGAAGAACTGACTTTCTCTTTCGTCGAAACTTTACCCCAGTCACGGTGGTACGTCACTGCATCAGGCACCAATGTTTTATTTTACTGCCAAATGTCTGGGTAGTTTTTAAAATATATTTTGCCATTCTTCATAAAATTGTTGCAATAAATAACGTTCAACAAAGTATAGATTAAACAAGCAAAAGGAAAAAATAAAGTTTTTGCGCTTTTGCACTACATCTGGTTAGCCATGTTATACATCCGGGTCATTTGCTTTTAGCACATGGCCGCATGGAAGAGACGTTCTGATATGCGAAAGGTGTGTGGTAATATTTTTGAAGACCGTAAACAGCGTAACGTTCAATTTAATTTAAACGTTCACTGGAGATTTAGTCAAATCTTCCGGTTATACAATGATATTTATACTGGTATATGCCAAATATTTTAAAAGTATTGGAATGTTAGCATACAGAGTGAGTTTTTGTTGCTGTCGATCTAAAGTTTGTTCTGATGCTTTCGTAAATTTGTTTTTACCAAGTTTCTTACAACATGGGTGTGTGTTGAAATCATAATGTGCGACAGCAGATTGGTTATAAACAGTATATTCTGCATACTCTTTACATTTTTGGGTTGCACTTAACGCAGTTCGTTTTGTTTACAAACTACGTCTTCAAACAAATCATCATATATGGTAGACAATTCAAATTTACACAGGTTAAAGTGGTCAAGTTAGGTGTTGAACATTACGATTACAAAACGAGGTGTGGAAATAATAACATTCGACATAATTATAGTGACCATGCCTGTCTGCCTTCCAGAGTTCTAAAAATGTAAGTGCCGATCTTAATAGCATTATTCTTTGGCTGTGATTTTTTTTAGTAATATTTATTACGATTTTTAAAATTTTATTATTATTAATTCTTTCACTTTTAAGTTAACTGTTCAACTATTTTTGTCTTAGGCACCCAAGTCAACCTTGACCAAGAAACGCATGGATGACAGGTTGCATGTGTGTTTTCCTGTGACACCCAAAAGCAGCAAAGTTGCACTCACTCTTACTTGCTCCATTTTCTCTTACAAAACACTTACTTGTGTGTTAAATAATAAGTATTACTTATTTTGTTATGAAAAACAAAGTACCATGTTGTCTCATTAACATTATGTTATCCACTACAACAAAATTAATGCAGCAAAAACTGTTCACATGGAAATAGTTATTTGTCTTTATACTTTACAGTAATAAAAAGTTACTAATTTATCATTTTCATCAAGAAACAAACAGCATTGTACATCTTGTTGAAATAGTAATGTATGACATATTTCTTACATCATTTGCTGTTTACGTCAAGAAAGCTTAAATTTGAGGGGAAAAAATTCATCAAATCTTCCTTGTCACATATTGTTCTATTAAAGAATAACTGTTTATGTTTCAAAATGTGATGCTTTTTATTCATTTAAAAATGTTTAAGATTGGCTGTATGTTGAATGTTATCTATTGCAACAAACTATGCGTAGCATGCTGTTCTCTGTGACACAGAACAACAACAGTTCACTTGGTAATACTCATGTGGATCACATCTTGTAAGATCAGTTGGGTTTTCGCAGTTAACTGCATGATTAGCAGCACAGTGATGTGGCCTTGTCGTAATGTGTAATGTTCAACATCTTGTCACAAATCACACTGAAAGTCAAATTTCTCAGGAACAAAGAGCAGCACTGCCTTCTCTCTTCTCTGGTGGATGACTTTACATGTGTTCATTCAAAAAATGCATTACTCACTCACATCCTGTCAACTTTATTTTCTAGTACCTCTGTCCTCTTTTCTTGCACACCTTTTGGCACTAAGTCATATATATTCAATTCAATTCAATAAAAAAAACTTTAATCATCCCACAAGGGGAAATTTTGTTCTGACACATTTCAGCAATACAACAATAGGAAGAAGCATGAACACTCCTGGACTCTGGCAACACACACTCTGACACTCACTTTCAAATAAACATGGTCAAATAGATTTTAAGTTTCATAGAATATCATACAATCACATATCAGTTACTACCCAATGGGCATAAATATATGTTTTGATTACTTAGTAATGTTTACCTTTAGCTTAAAAAGTATACAAATATCTTTGACTGACTTTGATCTTTTAATTAAAATACTAAATAACAATATATCAAATGTCACCATTTTCTCCACTTCAATCAACCCCTTCAACAGCTCCACTTTCTTGTGGTATTCAGTCAGGGTTTCCTGTGATGGGCGACTGAAACAAAACAAAGAAGAATAAATAATCAAACTTTTCTTCTTCTTTTTCAATTCTAAGGGACAAAAACAACAACAACAACAAAAATGAGAGAGAGAAAAGCAGACTGACAAATTAAGACAGACTCAGAGAGGCAGACTGATGGGAAGACAGACATACAGACAAACAGGGAGAGATAAATTAATATGATGGTGACAAATTCATTTACTTTTATGCTGACAACTACTGATACAAAAGTTAACCTTGGACAACTTTCATAACACATGTTTTTAACGGGCTTTAAAGAGCACTCACGTGTGGGCTTTTTTCATGTCTGCCAGCTGATCCTGAAGAGCTCCAATGTACTGAAAGCAGCGAAAGTGACTTTTGTTTGAAATTATTCATCTCCATTCAGTCAGGAAGCATCTGGTGCACCAAATAACTGAATAGATCCTCTCTCTCTCTCTCTCTCTCTCTCTCTCTCTCTCTCTCTCTCTCTCTCTCTCCACACACACACACACACACACACACACACACACACACACACACACACACACACACTCATTTTTTATATAAGTTTAGCAGACGAATCTTTCTGCTTTTAGTTTTACTTAGTCGATGACGTGGAAAAAAACATTTTATCACAGACTGCAGTTTTTCAGATATGCCACAGCAAGCATAACACATGAAGAGAAACAAATATAGCAACCTTTTCCAGTCTCCAACTTTTTTGCTGATTGTCCGCTGCCATAGCCTCACAACGATGAAGAAGTCTGTTGAAATTAATTTCTAGTCTAGTTGAGCCCGCCATGTTGCCGTGTTTTTGGTACCCACGACTATACCGGTTTCCATATACGCAAGAGTTTTTCCTGTAGGGACCAATTGTGGTTTTTATTGCGAAAGAACTCTTCCTTCTCCGTCTTGTCGTCCTTGGTAACGAGACACAAAAGAGACTTTGCAGAAAGGATTTGATGAGCTGTGACAGCGGTTGGTGGGAAGTTCAAGTGGATATACCTTCAAGTCACATACGACGTGAGTATTATTCCCTGAATTGTTCGAGAAGTCACTAAATGTGGAAATCATTACTAATAAAAGTGTGATTGATTTGGCGCCTTTGACATTTCCAACAGTTGTAAAATGACAGCAAGAAATGTACACAAACAGAACGTTTCTCTTTTGCTTCCTGTCTCTCTTTGACCCTGGCTTTGTCTGCCTGTATGTATGTTTCAGTGTGCCGTGTGTGTGTGTGTGTGTGTGTGTGTGTGTGTGTGTGTGTGTGTGTGTCTCTCTCTCTCTCTCTCTCTCTCTCTCTCTCTCTCTCTCTCTCTCTCTCTCTCTCTCACACACACACACACACACACACACACACACACACACACACACACACAAACACATGAATATGCATGCATATATGTGTACATGCGCATGCATATGTGTGCACATGTGCACTCGTGCACACATGTATAGAAACATACACACATATATGTACATACACATACAACACATACACACACACATACACGTGCATGCGCTTATTCACATGCATGCACGCACACACACATGCACACATGCACACATACATAGAAGAACACAAGCACACATACATAAACACTGTCATAATGATAATGACCTGACAATTTGTATTTGACAGAATCTATTTTCTGATGAAATAAGTATTTCTTGTATACAACATTTAAAATACTGATCTGAAATGGCAAAAAGTAAACTTTAAAAACAGCAGTGAATCAAACCAAAAAATGCAGTTGCTTAAATAATGAATGCATAGAAGAACACAAGCACACATACATAAACACTGTCATAATGATAATGACCTGACAATTTGTATTTGACAGAATCAATTTTCTGATGAAATAAGTATTTCTTGTATACAACATTTAAAATACTGATCTGAAATGGCAAAAAGTAAATTTAAAAAACAGCAGTGAATCAAACCAAAAAATGCAGTTGCTTAGATAATGAAGTTTTTTTTTTTACAATGGATACAGCACATACAATTATCATGAAACTGTGAAACCACCAGAGCACTGATTAGCACTACATAGTTGCCATTGACTGTGAAGCATTTAGGGCCCATCTCAGGATGAGGTGCTCAACAAGTGTTCATATATATATATAAAACATACTATTAATTATGATTATTGTCACACCTATCAAGGGATACAACAATCGAGACATACTTGCATGCAAGTTAGATTTTTTTTAAAACAAAATGTTGAAAATAGATGTATTTTAATCACTTTGTTTGGAGCTAAGTTTCAGCTTGAAGGAGCTTGTCCCGGAGAGTTCTTTACTCTGTTTCAGTTGTTTATGATTATATCAGTTTGTATCATCATGAACAGAAACACAGCCGACAGAATGGCTGGGGCTGATTCAAAGCCTTGTCATCTGGGTCCCAACAACTTCACCATTGGTCATGATGACCGTGTGACAAAGCCTTCCCTTATGAGTGTCTTCAAGAATGACTACCCAGTGCACAACCAGTATGGGCGGGCTGAGATTGCCAAACCCCCTCGTCTTGGAGATGTCATGCACAAAGATGAGCGTGTCAGCGAGCGGGCCTCTGAGACGGTAATGACATTGTTTTGAATGAACAGATGAATGAATTAATAAAGAATTATATACACTGCACATAAAAACTCCCCCACAAAATAATGCATGTTCACAACGCCAGGTGCACATGGAAACTCTTGTGCGTGCATATACAGTGCAGAGAAAACTACCCAAGGTAGAAATTGGAATGTGTAAGAAATTGCATTTGTTTTTAATTTTTATCTTGTGCTTTTGTTTGATTGTTGTTGTAGTTGATAAGCTTTTTGTCAGACATAGTATTCATGAATGGATGATTATTTTTCCAACTGGTTTTGTTTTTATTGTCTTGATGATTCATATGAAGAAAAATGAAGAAGAATAACAGTTAATGGTGCCTGAAAGGTTACTTTTACAGCACACGCAAAGTGCCCAGCAACACGTAGCTGACATTATTCTTGCCTAGAATGGTGCCATATGTTCAGTAGTTTCTGCACATGAGCACGTTAGTCCCACACAGACAACAAAAAGATTATAAGCTTCTATATTAAAGGCACATATTTTTGGTCTTAAAAAAATTGTGATGGTGATTAAAAAAAAGATTGCCATTGTTTTTATGTTGTGTGCAGGTGACGTCATTTGTGTATCGACCAATGGCAAAGCCTGTGTTGATGGATGTCCAGAACACACTGCGAGTGACCAACTTTAAGATGGACAGGGACCTCAGCAAAGTGGATGCTTATGCCACCACGCATGACCACTACTACCAGCCAAAGTACTTGCCACAGGTAACAGTTCATGCAGCTTGAGACAAGTGATGAACAGTCTTCAGTTTGGTTCTGTTCCTGGTCTCATTCTTTTTGAAGTAAAAAAAAGAGAGAGAGAGGCATTTGTGTGTTAGTGTGTTTGTGGGTGTGTATGTGGGTGTTAGTGTGTTAGTGTTATTGTGTGTGTGTGTGTGTGTGTGTGTGTGTGTGTGTGTGTGTGTGTGTGTGTGTGTGTGTGATACACACAGGTGCTGTAGTACATGAAATTAAAACAAAAAACAAAACTATAGCATCATTGTCATTGTAAACATACAGTGTACACAGACATCTAACACTAAGAAGAGAGGCAACAAAAGGATGAATTTGAAAAAAATAATAAAGCTGAATTTTAAATTATCTAGTGGTCAGATAACAGACTGGCTCATGCTCTGAAGGACAATCCTGTGCTCTCAACAATGGGAAAATACATTAAAAAAGTTATTTCAGATGTACCTTCATTGTTGCTGCCCATATTTGATGTTAAGGGAACAATTCTTTCATAAAATCACAGATTTTCTCTTTACTTAATACTAGTAAAGTTTTTTGTTTTTTGTGGGGTTTTTTTCCATTTCATATTGTATTTTTTGTGTTGTCTCCATTGCGTTCCTTTCCAGAACATTCTTGTCATCTTTGATCTGGACTGGCCCAGGTGGATCTCTGTTTTATTCATACATGCACAGCACATTTATAAGCATATGTTTCTAAAGCATGTGTGTCCGCCATTATGTCTTTTTGTTCTTTTTTGTGTGACGCAGGACAAGCAGTCCAGCAAAGGGGCCATCACTCAGATGTCACACATCCCACAGGGGGATGTGGAAAAAGCTGATGCACCCATGACCAATTACCGTGACAACTTTCCTGGCCATGACCCCAGAAATCACCCCATAGTCAAAGCTCCATCCATGCACCATGGTAAGGCTGTGATGAATTGAGTTATATACTGTAATCAGGGTTCGCATTAACTGGTAATTTCTAGTATTTTACCAGATAAGATCAGCATATATACCAGAAACAAAATTAGCAATTGGTCAGATGTGCTGGCTGTTATTTTGTTTGACTGGTTCTCAGAAAAAACAGAAAGCAAAAAAAACAGGAGAGAGTGCATGTGGTGTGTGTGTTCGTGCATGTGTGTGTGTGTGTGTGTGTGCATGCGTACATGTGTGCGTGTGTTGTGTGTGTTGTGTGTGTGTGTGTGTGCATGCGTACATGTGTGTGTGTGGTGTGTGTGTGTGTGTGTGTGTGTAGGTGGGAAAGAGAGCTGAGCACTAGCACAGTATGGACAGCCATGTATCTGAACAGTTACAGTGATTATCTGACTAATTTCCATGAACCATGTTTGCCTCCGTATAGATGTTACACTGGTTTGAAAGCTGTCTAGTGCAATCACTGTGTAATGCTGGCTCCTGTATGCGGGAGACTAAAGCTGTTGCTTGTGAATGGGTCCACCAAGCCAAGTGGCAAGTCGGCCTGAGAGGAAGAAAATTTGCGAACATTTTTAGTTCCAGACTTCATAATTATGATGATTTTGTTAATATCTATGCAACAGAAATACTTTTTTGTTTGAGATTTGAGCTCCTTGATTCATTCTTTGCAAGTGAAGAGCAGAAAAAGGTCAACTCAGATGTAACTGATGCTTCTGCTGCACATGCTGGCCATGTTCATGACATCGCAGATAGAGACTGCCAGGCACAAAATGGCAGCGTTCAGGGCCATTTTCATGAATTTCAAACATTATGATAATATCAGATAACTTTTATGTAGTGCTATTCTCTGATGTACACAAAGTCATTGTGCTTTGCAAGAAAAAAAAAATAGACCACAAATCCAGCATAAAACTGCTGTGAGTCTTTTATTTCATTCCTATTGGTAGGATACATGATGCTTCTTTGCTTAAAAGCTGTATTCGATATGAACCGGCTCTTCTTTGATATGGTCATTGGAGTTCACATCCGTACCAGAACAGTGTGACGAAGAAAATGAAATTCTTACAGAGGCAGAATGATTCTTTTAAACCCTGCTGATTTTTTTTGGATACATTTCTGTTCATCAGAAGTTGGTGTTCTTGTGGCATTCTCCAGCTGAACAGTCTGGGGGTCACCTGGTATAGATGTACATATGCAGTCACACACAGCCAGATACATTCCAACGGGTGGGAGGATTGCATGTGTCACTGTTTTTTCTATTATTACCCTGCCACATGGGCAGCCACATGCCTCTTTGGAAGAGTTTAGAACCATCATGCAGATGGAACCAGCCCCATTGCCCTGTATTTCATAAACATATGTAAAAAAAAGAAACAAGAAACAAACACCGGGCATAGCTCACCCCCCAAAAAGATAAGTGGATTAGCGCTCCATCTTATTTTTCAACATTTTTCATCATTTAATTGTTGTTTAAGTGTCGTTTTGCAGCTTAACAAAGGGGATTATCCTGAAAATTCACATATTGTGCTTTATATCCTGATAAATAGTGTTCTTCTGAACCTTTTATGTGTTTGGATCTCATAAACATTTGGCTTGACATCGTTGGTCTGTACGTGGATCTCCGAAACATTTGGCTTGACATCGTTGGTCTGTACGTGGATCTCATAAACATTTGGCTTGACATCGTTGGTCTGTACGTGGATCTCCTAAACATTTGGCTTGACATCGTTGGTGTGTACGTAGGTGGACAGCCAACCATCAAGGGCGACGGTCGCCTGGGTCACTATGACACCACGCACACAGACCAGTTCCAGGGACGATGGAATGCTGCCCCTCCCACCTTGCCTGCAGTGAGTGTTTTTTTCTGCTCCTTCCTCATTTTGGTACTGCTGCAGCGCAGTTCTCCTACATCCACTTAGCTGTGTCACTAGTGGTGGAGGTCTTGTTAGTGGCTTTGGGTGTTTGTTTTCTCTTTTGGGAACAGTGGGGTATGCAGTGACAATGGTTGTATGGTATGGAGGGGAACCACTGTATGGAATGTAACATTCTGGCATTATATCATCAAAGGTTTAATTAACTAACAAAATGTATGGGTCTTTTTTTTTTTTGTATTCAGCCCCCCCCCCCCCCCCCCCCACCTCCTCCCCCCACGCCTGAATTATTATTTTAATCAAGAGAGACTGTCATCAAAGATGAGAAGGATGCATAAGCTCTCCACCCACACTTGTGCTTCTTTATTTGTTGAACGCATTTTCACTTTGGCTTCCCTGGATTAGTTAATGCTCATACAAGCAGTAGTTTTTGCACGGTATTGATTAGTCAGTTTAGTGCTTTTGATGTTGCTGTTCTTCCTTTCAAAAGCTGTCCAATGTCAACAGTCTGCAAGTTTCTAGTGCTTTCTTGGACTGGTGTAGTCTGTGCATTTGGTGATAGTGCTGTTGTCAGCATAGATGAGCTTAGTTATTGAGATGGGTTTGATTCATACAGGCATGCACACATGCATGCATGCATGCATGCATGCATACACATACGCATGCATGCACGCACACATATGCATCACATGCACACATACACACCACACCACACCACACCACACCACACCACACCACACACACACACACACACACACACACACACACACACACACACACACACACACACACACACACATACACACACACACACGCACACACACACACACAAAAGACTTTAACGTTTCCACTCATTGGGCCTCTTTTATTTTTCGCCCTTCATTGCTACTGGTGCTGGTGTCTGTGCTTGTAGCCTTTGCTGTTTCACTCGTAGCCAACAGGAACGAACGTTCCCTTCGGGGATCAGGACAAGGAACGGATAGGGGAAACCACCATGCAGTCCTCCTTTGTGGACCAGAGTGTTAAAGAGTTCACTCCCTTTGACTGCAATGCTGTTAGCCAAAAGCTGCGGAAGACCAATTTCAACTTGCACGATGGTCACGGAGAATGGGACGACTATCGAAGTGTAGCGGCGATTTCTTATCAGCCCAAAGTCGACAAAAGTACTTCAGTGTGAAGCTGTGCTGTGAAGCTTGATGTGATAGTTTGCTTTGACATGGTTTACAATCACACTATGTCATCACAATTTGCTTTGCCGTGCCTCATAATCACACTGTTGTTACACAGCCTCCCTTTGGTCCCACTGACTGAGCATCATCACTGTTTACTGTGCTGTGGCTTTGACCACTGTGGTGTTTACAGTGAACTGGCTCGCCATCCTCATACAAATTATCAGTTCTGCCCTTGACATGTTTGGCAACACTTTATCACATAACCAGATTTTTGTACTCATGAAATTGCTAACGCACCATATTTCTTGTGTTTGTGTGCTGTGGCTGCTAAAAAAAAAGTTTTAGCTTTTTGTAAATAATTATATATTCTGCTCAGTGTTTTATTTTATTGTTGTTGTTGTTGTTGTTAAGTGAATAACTTGAGGACAGTTACACAACAGTCAGTGTTCTGCATATTAGTAGTATCTATAATTAAAGAAGTCGCATTTTAGTAAGTACACCAGTGTGTTCTTTTTTAATTTGCCTTTGTCATTTTAGTGTGTTAAAAAATATATGATGATGATTACTTTTATATGACTTTGCCTACGTTGCTAAAGAGGAATATAGTAAATTATCAGCTGTGACTGTGAAACCAATGCTGCTCAGAAATAATGATAAAGACTGAAATTTACCCAAGGTGATATTTCACACCACCTATCCTTTTAATGTTTTTAATGGTTCCCATCTTTGTTTTTGTTGTTGTTGTTTTTTTTTTTTTTGGGGGGGTACTTTGTATACTCTACCCCCCCCCACCCCCCCCCCCCCCCCCCCCACCCCCCCCCCCCCCCCCCCAGCCTTTCCCCAACACCCAACCCATGTGCCTTGAGCATCCATTCTCATTTCCTTCTTCTTTCACTGATGACCATTGGTCAATGTTCTGACCACTGCTGTCATTTTCAGGGGTCTGTACAGTGGGGGAAAAATGTGAGTGGTTTGGTGGGGGGGGGGGGGGAAGGGTGTTTTTTTTGGGGAGGTGGGGGGGGGCTGGGGCGGTGGTGGAGGGGAGATCTTTACTGTGTGTATGATGACACCCTGGAAATGAAGGTGCCAAGGGAGGGAAACCGTCCTGCTTCTAGAGGGAGCTCCTTCCAGTCTCTGACTGGGCAGGGAATCAATGTGTTGTGTCTGTAGTCAGTGCGTCAAAAAGAGACTGGGGTTGCTTCCCCTGCCTTTCCCTTTCCTACCTTTGGTTTCAAGCCAATACCTTTTGGATATCTGTCCTGATTCTTATCGTTAATCATCATAGATTTTACCCCATTTCATCTGACTTGCACTCCCATTTATTTGTCTGAAATCTTCTTCTTCTTCTACTTCTTCTTCTTCTTCAGATTTTTAATCAATTTTTATCATTTTTATTTATGTGAACATTGATTACCCCCCACTCACACCCTGTCAGCAATGTCAAACAGTTGATTCAGCAACAGTATCAGTAGGGGATTTTTGCTGGCATTTGTGGGAAGATAGACAAACAAACCACAATATGTCTATGCATGGCAAAGAAGCAGTGTATTTTGCTGTTTCATCCCTGTGCTGGGTACCAGGTGCAGGTGCTGGGAACCCACTGCAGCTGTTTAAGGTGCCTTCTTTTGCACCTGGAGTAGGATACAGCTTCTTGTGCTCTGTCTGCTGATTACAACTGTGCCTTTGCCATCCAGAAGTTCATTCAACTTCATTCCATCCTGATCCTGTTCAAATGTAGTGTCTAAAACGTTAACAGCAAGTCACACATTCACCCTGATATGACTGACCTTCATGGTTGACTAACTGCACTCTTTCATAAATGTTTGAAATCTAACTTATTTCAAAGTAAAGTGCTTATATACATATATATCATTCTCCTGAAAACTGGTCAAAATTGTGACATAGAGGGTAAAAGTTCAAAGTTTGAATTTTTTAATGCTATTATTTGGAAATGAAAGCTTGACATCTCTTGTGTACATAAATATAAAACATAAATTGACAGGGTGACAGGAATTTGGTTAATTGTGCATTATGTTACGTCATAGGTCAGTGTCTCGTGTATTACAGAAGACACCAGAAATGCATGAATAAAGTCGGCTCAGTGGCCAGTTTGACTCTTGCCTTTTTTATTATACAATATTTCCTAATTAATAAAGGAATATCTGTAACTTCTGACATTTTTTTCATTTTTTTATCCCGCCTCTTTAACGATTTTGGTTTAAAATGTCTTCTTCGAAGTACAGACATGCACGAAATAGATTACAGATTTCTTTTCCTTAGTTTTTTTCTTTTCTTCTTCTTTCCCCCCCCCCCCCCCCCCCCCCCCCCCCCCCCCCCAAAGTAATTTGGAGGAGGGGATGGGGGGATGCATTGCACTAACTTGGTCTGAACCGTATATATAAATATACATGTCAAAGGGATATTTGTTTCTTGCTTTCTAAAGTTAATAACCAATCGCACTTAATTAGTAATCTGTCTCACATGTTATGTGGACATCATCACAAGTACAAAAGGATATAATAATAACACACTTTAACCATTCACCTAAAAACTTAATAAACAAGTATATTCATTACAAAAGCAATGTTCTTTCCACATTTTCTTGATTGGAACCGGCATTGACCACTGCTTTAGATATCGGGATAGCCAAGAGTGGCAGCAATCTAGTCCATAGTCCCCCAAGCCATATTCTCTGTCTCACGCCCTGTGTAAAAGCAAGACAATCTTTTCACGGTGTCTTACCCTGTCTTGTGATTATGTACCATATGAGCAGGGATAGCTCAGTGGTTAGAGCGCTGAACTCGTGACTGAATGGTCGCGGGTTCGAATCCCTGCAGGAGCGGCGGGAGAATTTTCTTCTCCAAGGTCGACTTTCTGTGCTGACTCTTATTTCGGTATCCGTTCCACCCCCGTGTTACCGAGTAGCACGTAAAAGATCCCGGTCATTCTGCCAAAAGTGCAGGTGGCAGGTTACAGCTAAACACGCATACACTTACGTATTGGCTTTGCATGAAGTGACTTGGTGCATGGTTGTATGGTGTACACAGAACTTGCCCCGAGTTGGCTGCAGTTTTATGTGGCACCAGCCATGCCAGCGCTGTAAGTACACCACTTCGGTGGATATTAAAAAAACACACGCTATAAAAAGCTAATCGCTCACTGTAGAACCACATGCGAGCGCAGTGAGTCTGCTCAAAAGAGCGGAAAATAGCGCTATATAAGCGATCATCAATCAATCAATCAAAAACTAATCTGGATTGCAAAAGTTTCAGTATTTCTGAAGATCTAGTAGAAACGATTGTGGCTTTGACCTTGAACATCGCAAAATGATATTTCTGAATGATAGATCTGGCTGATGATGATGCATCACCATACTAAGTTTGACTGATCAGAGATATTGTCCAGGCAAACATTCACTGAAGTTCAGAACCTTCACTGTGACCGTGACCTTGAATACAGCAAAGCAACCTTTTCACAAAACACTCCAGCTTATGAACATGCACTGTCAAACTAAGTTGGTCGCCCCAAAAGTCAGCAGTTCAGAACATATAATAGAAATAGTCATATTTGTTTGTATGAACTGAAATTCAGTTATGACCTTGACCTTGAAGATAGAAACCCATTTTTCGCATTATGACGCTCTGGCTTATAATGATGTCTCACCATACTGGGATTTGGTTACAAATGGTTCAGCGATGCATAAGATATCATCCAAACTAACATTAACTGAAACTTTTAACCTTGGCTGTGACATTGACCTTGAACACAGCAATCCAACATTTTCACTGGACACTTCTTTGCTTATGATGATCTACACTCAAACTTGAGTTTGGTTGCAAAAGACTCACTGGTTTAGAACTAATAAAAGATATACTAGAAACTGTCATATTTGATTATATAAGCCCACACTGTGACCTTGACCTTGAAGATAGAATCCCATTTTTCGCATGACATTCCGGCTCATGGTGGTGCACCACAATACCAAGTTTGGTTACAAAAGATTGCAAACAAACACTCAGCCGAGTGGGAACAAATATGTGCAAGCGTTACATCCCTCACCCCTGAAGACACCACAGTGCTTTCCCTTTTGTAGTAGAATAATACACCTCATATAGCGCAAAAAGAGGTCAAACGTTGCTGCCACAAGTCAGCTGATGTAGACTGGTACGTTAGGGTAGGTCGAAAGTCAATGGTACAAGCAGAAATAATTATTTTGTGTGCTCACACGTTACACATTGTTAAGACACCACGTCAACCACCCCTGAAGAAATTACTGTAATTTATTTTGTATCTACTCTTTTGTCATCAAACAAGCATTAAAAATAAGGTGAAATGTGGTTATCTACTAAGCTGATGAAAAAAAGACAGTTTTTAGTTTCCTGTGAACAAGTCACAATATCGTGATACACACTCAGAAGACACCATCGGTAATGTGCGAGACACTGATTATCTTTCCTTTGTTTGGGCTGTTATAGCAAGCAACACACAATAAATACCATTGTATGTAAGAACTGGCCTCCTTCTTTCTCATAAAACTGTCTTTATTCAATCATGAACAATTCCCAGGAAATATCTGCAATCAGCTAACCATTCCCAAAGCCATGTCACAAATGGCGCCATGAAATGTTGCGGATTTTTACCAAAAAAGGCTCACGGCGCAAGAAACAATGATGCATTTACCTATTGTGGCATTTTCCTTATTTCTCCAAACACATTACATCAGAAATATAGTGGTAGTTTAAAAAGTTTCATGTTTTAGTTTAATTTTTACTTCATCAGGAAAAGGCACCCTCTTTGGTCCAGTTTTCAGGAGAATGACCCATATGTGTGTGTGTGTAATGTTTTAAAGTATGTGGGTTAATGATTGCAATGATGTGTTTTGTTTGATGTAGTCATTTTTCCACAGTGTTAAACACCAGTCCATTGGTGGATCTGCACATATCTTTTTTAAGTGATTTACAGCATTTTGTGCTTTACATTCTGCAGCGTAACTGCATCATGTACCCTTTTGATCCTTTCTGGATTTGAATTCAAGCAGTTAGTTAGTAACTGTATTTCAATGTTATGTCAACTCAAGCAGCATTGGCTGGATGAGACAGTAAATGGGAACACGAGTCTCTTTCACTTTGTTTTATTTTGTCTCTAATGACATTATTTTGGACTTACTTTTTGCCATATGCATTTTCTTCCTATACAATCCAGATACAATCCATTTTGGTAGGTTTTATCTACCTTCAATTTATTCACATGCCAGGTGGTTGTGTCAAAGATGATTTAGGTCTCTGCACTTCGTGTCCATTGTTATATGTGTGACCTCACTGAAGCACTAAGACTCCCTCCTTTCTTTGCTGGTTTGCATCTGCGGTCTACAGTGATCTGACTGTTTGATGTAAATTTTCAGTTGAGCGGATGAGGCCATCCAGGCACCGGAACCAGAGTGACTTTCCAGAGGGTGACCGAGACCCAGCACGTGAAAGTGATCGTCTTAACTCCACAAACTATCGGTACTACATGGGCAATGTAAGTGCACAGGTTCCTCATGTCATTTATGTCAGCAAGTGTTCCGCAAGCATACAGATTCTTCACATTCAAACAGTATTGACAAAAAATATTGAAGTTGCTGCTCTAGGCCACAAGATGTGACAGTTTATTAACTGTTTCTTGCAAAGCTACATGTTACTTATATTTCTCTTTACTAAAGTTAATTTAACAATTTCTTTTAGTACATTTCTTGAAGCTTTATAAGCCTTGGACAATTTGATTACATATGTGACCCTCATTGAAAACTTTTTGGGGCTGGTCCGCCAATTCAACAACTTGACATAGATATGAAATAATGACATAGCTATTATTGCTGTTTTTTTGTGGGGCTTTTCATTTTTGTTTTTTGTTATATTTGTTTTGTTTTTAAGCTGCTTCCAGAAGTTTTGTTGAGGTTTGTCTGTACTCATGTACACATGCACACACGCACGCACGCATGCACACATGCCCACACACACACACACACTGCATACACACACACACACACACACACACACACACACACACACACACACACACACACATCTGTGTACACGTGTGCATGATAACTATCACCTTGCATACAAGTAAAATACAAGGAAGACAGGTCCCACCAAGGCCTGCGTCGTTATGTCCCTTGTTCCACATGTGATGTCTGAGCACTGTTCACCCCCTTTTGTTTGACCCACCTGGAATGTGTTTCAACCCTCCAGCCTGCCCGAGGTCTTCACAACACCATCGTGTCTGGCGCCAATCTGCGGACACGCTCCAATGTCTGGTTTGGAGAGCCAACTCTCGGGGAGATGTTCTACGACACCACCACTGGCAAGACTTTTAACCCCAAGTCCGTGCCTTACAGCTACCACAGGGAAAACCTCATGCAGAAAAGTGTCGTTCCTCTCAATTACTACAGTGAGTGCCGAACAACATGTCTGGTGAGGTTAAGGTTTCGGCTGATACTGCTGTATTAAACCTTTCCCTGCCAGTGATTTTTTTCTCTTAAGGTTTCTGGTGATACTGCTTGTCTTATTGTATATTGTATTGTAACCCTTTCCATGCCAGTGAATTTGTGCTGCTGATGCAGTTCCTTCCCCAAAAAGTCTTGCAGTCAGGTTGAGCCAGCCAGAAGCTCAAGTTCCGAGCACTGGCTTACAACATCCTTCCTCCAACCACTGCCACAACTGATTACACCATAGGTCTTGAAAAACTTTCAGCTGACAGACAGTTTTTCATATTGGTGCTCAAATGGCATTAAGTTTGTAACGGACAGCTCAAACTCTATCAGGTATTTCTTTTATGACTACCCACCTTGCTTTTGCTGTTACAAATAAAACCGAAGTCATTTGAATCAAGACAGAACTTTTTTCATTCCATGGCAGATGCCTTTTTTGGAGGGTGCTGACAGCGTCAGTGGACAGCTGCACAGAGATAAAGAGAGCCCCTTCAGTGGCATGGCCATTCTGGCCGAGTTTGGAGGAAGGTGCTGGAAAACAATGCTTGGACTTGCCAAGAACATTCACTTTCTAGACCTGTGTCTTTACTGTGCATGCCTGAATAGCTGGAATTTGAAGTGGACGTCGTGGGACATCCTTCTGGCAGATGGGAAATACTTCACCATGGGCATCAAATGATGTCCTAAGGGCAGGGAAAGGGTTAACTCTGTCAGCACTGATTGCACAAACACTGTGCTCTGCCCTGCAGGCTCCGACCTAGCAACTGCATTCATTGCTGCAGACTGGCTATTAGAGTGGCTGACCTAGCTTACTTACCATGGTACCCATGCATCTTTCAAAGCTTACCATGATACCCATGCATCTTTCAAAGCTTACCATGGTACCTATGCATCTTTCAAAGCTTACCATGGTACCTATGCATCTTTCAAAGCTTACCATGGTACCTATGCATCTTTCAAAGCTTACAATGGTACCCATGCATCTTTCAAAGCTTACCGTGGTACCCATGTATCTTTCAAAAATTGCAGTTGTGATACAGCTCAGCCAGTCCTTTTCATTCTTCTTTCACAAGAGAGAAATTAGAACACACCATATGAGAATATTATTTGGTGATCACAACGGACATTGGTCTGTTGTGTCTTATTTGCACAGTGGTGTTTCAAGTGCTTTTTTCTGCCTGTTTGTTTACAACAGATTATTCCATTGATTTTATAAACTTGGCCACAGCTTTTCCCATTGAAACTGATGAATCTGTTGACCATCGAAAGCGATATGAAACTATAATATTGATTTTGAACTTAAATTCAGCGAGACTCTTGGGAACCATTTTTTTGACAGGGTCAGCAGGTATTACACTGTTACTGTCTACTGTGGCAAAGTGTGGTTTGCAGGAAAACGCCAAACACCCGCTTAATGTTGCATGGCTGAAGTAGCTGACAGTTGTGCTGGTTGTTGCAGATGGCGAGGTTGCTCAGGAAACGACGATGAGCAAGGATTACCAGGATCCCAAGGTTCCCCGCTTGGTTCCACGTGCAGATGGACTCAACAGGGTAAGCTGCAGGGGCTCGGTCTCTGTCCCACTCCCTGCATCCATGAGCATGTCTGTCCCTAGTCCGCAGCCCTCTTCCCATCTCTGTCTCTTTTCGTCTGTGCGTGTGTGTGTGTTGTGTGTGTGTGTGTGTCTCTCTCTCTCTCTCTCTCTCTCTCTCTCTCTCTCTCTCTCTCTCTCTCTCTCTCTGTTTCTGTCTGTCTCTTTCTCTGTCTGTCTGTCTGTCTGTCTGTCTGTCTGTCTGTCTGTCTGTCTGTCTGTCTGTCTGTCTCTCTCTCTCTCTCTCTCTCTCTCTCTCTCTCTCTCTCTCTCTCTCTCTCTCTCTGTACTGTGTATGTGTGTGTATGTATGTATGTATGGGGAGTGTGTGTGTGTGTGGGGGGGGGGGGGGGGGGGGGCATATGTGTTACATGTTGCATTCATGTGCTTGTGTGTGTGTATGTGTGTGTGTGTGTGTGATCACATGTAGTGCCTGTATTTACCACCCCTTCCCTTGTCTCACCTTTTGTTTTACACAATCTCAAGGCACCCACATAACTGTTCTCTCTAAATAAAAAGCAGGATTGATCCCACTGCTCTATCTCTTCCTTGTGTAGATCAAGGCCTCGCACATCTTCCCTCCACTGAATGGCCAGACCTTCTTCAACACCACCCACAATGACCTGTTCACACCCAAGGCCACAGAGAAGTACTCCTACGACAGGGGCCGAATGCAGAAGAGCTCTGTGCCCCTCGGAACCCTCGCTTAAGACCATGAATGCTGTGAAGGGGAGAGTACCTCTGCCACCAGGGAGACAATGTGTTTACAGTTACCCCCTCTTGATTCCTGTGGCCACAGCTGTCATTAAAAATTGCCAGGTTGGGTTTCATTCACAAGAGTGGTAATGCTTTATGCAGAAATATAGCAATGACTGTGATGAGTCAACGAACGAGAGGACCAACGCCTACCCTTTTTATATCAGCCTCTGATGTCACCACCCTGCAAAACATCTTGCAGGGTTTAAAATGTTTCTGAATTTGACACTGGATGAAGTCCTTATGACTCACTGCAACCGCACTTTTTGACTGTGTCATGTTATGTTTGAATGCAAATATCTGAAGGTGTTCGATGCAGAACGCAACACTTGTTAACCTGTGTTACCTGTCCATTGCATGTAAATATAAAATGGTTTCTTGTGAATGGCTTCATTACTATAACTGCATTTGATCTCATTCCAGGATAATCGCAATTCCCATTGGACATGACAGTGTTTAGTTGTTTTTCCTTCTCCGGTGCCAAACTTCGCCCGGTGATTCTGTCTTACCCGCTGTTTGCAAGGCATCATTGGAAACAGAATCATGTCCAGAGCGCTTAGGAACAGAGTCAAGGGAAGACAATAATAACAAGCACTGTTGTCTCCACCAGGCCTGCTGACTGTTGTAGGTTACATAATCTTATGTCTGTGGTTACACACAAGCCTGTGTCTTCTCATTGCCAAGTAAGGCATGTATGGTTGATGGAGTCACACTGTGACTGGCCTCAGCAGGTGCCCCTCCCCTCCCCACCTGCTCCCCCCCCCCCCCCCCCCCCACGCCTCATCACCTCATCACCCCAGGACCCCCCACCCCCTCCACCTTTGCAGTGCCCTTGCTTATTTATACCACATCAGTGTAAATCATACTGGTGTAGTCATGAGTTTGATGGCCCCATAATATTAAACAAAGAACCACCTTTATCAGTGATAGGGGAGTGTCTTCCGGGTTTATAGGTGATGCTTCCCTGAAAATAGTCAAGTGAGAAAGCGTGAAACAACTCGGTACAACTGAAACCATTAAATTCAATCAACTAAGGCCGAACAGGGCAGGGCCCATGCCTTGAGACATGCATGTGAAAAAGCTGCGAATACACTGTGGCTGCATTAGACTGTGGTCAAAAATAGTTGTAAGATACCAGCATCAGTGTGTTTTATTTATTTCATCAGTTACGTACATAGTAACCTGTGTTTTTCAAAGCATTTTGCACTTTTACCCTGTTGCGTTGTTTTTGTTGTTGTTGATTTTGACAGATCACTGTTTCTGTTGCTGACAATCAGTTTTAAATTTATCTTTACTCAGTGTTTGTGTGTGTGTATGTGTGTGTGCGTGTGTGTGTGTGTGTGTGTCTGCGTGTGTGTGTGTGTGTGTGTGTGTGTCTGCGTGTGTGTGTGTGTGTGTGTGTGTGTGTGTGTGTCTGCGTGTGTGTGTGTGTGTGTGTGTGTGTGTGTGTGTGTGTGTGTGTGTGTGTGTGTGTTAAGGCAACGTCTTGCTGTGCAAAGTGTAGGGCATCAAACAGGCCAGCTAATAAATAAATATTGGGACTTCATATGGGTATAGACCTAGGCCGCTCGACACTCAAAAATGACTATGATGACATCGTGGCGTTGTTGTATTATTAGTCACGACAACAGTGGAGTGTGTTTGGGCCAGCCAATACATACAGGTATTGGTGTTTAATCTCGGCAGACCTACCGACCGAGGGCCGCTCGCGGAAGCACGATTCTGATGTCAGCATGGTGACATCGTGTTATATTTACACTGAAACTGCTAACGTGCACGTGGTCACGTAGTTTCAAAAGCAGCTGCTCAGTTTGACATGTTAGTATATGTTTACTAGGGGCTGCACGAAATGACGATTAATCTAATAACAGACAAGGTTCACACACCTGTATGGGAATTCCCGAAACAGGGATGTTGTAAGTTATCTGCATCATTTGACAGTCTCCACATAAGCGCTGCCCAGAGGCGCTTGAAATGCCAAACTTCAGTTTCGTTTGCATGGCGCAATAGAGGGAAATGAGCGAGCGCATACCGCGCATGAGCGAAGCAGGTTGGCTACAGTGCCCCAAGTACGTTGGGCCTCACAATAGCTGTTATTTTAGTCAACCCTGAAACAATGCCTGGGAACACACGGATAACGCACTATAGCACCTGAATAATCACAATGACGATTGTGTCTACTCGTGATGGAAGAAGAGAAGGAGAAAATTGCAAAAAATGAGACAATTATGCATTTGTGTATGTATGTGTGTGTGTGTGTGTGTGTGTGTGTGTGTGTGTGTGAGTGTGTGTGTGTGTTGTGTGTGTGTGTGAGGGGGGTGGGGTGGCGCATCGCATAGTACAACATGACACTGACCCCGGCTAAGGCTCTAAAAATGTCAGTATCGTTTTACATCAGTGACCCCAACTGACGTAAGGGCTTCCTATCTCTTCTCCGTGTTTCAGAAATGAAACTGTTCTTACCAAAGTATTTACTGACGATAGGTGCTTGACGTGATACAACTCTTATCGTTGTCACGTAGCCTACACTTTGCACGGCTTACTTGTTTCTTCTGGAGTCTTTCCAGTTTCATGGAGGAAATACTCGTAATTATGGCCCCTCTCTCTCTCTCTCTCTGAATATTTAAACGTCTGGTGGTGGTGGTGGTGGTGATGTGTGTGTGTGTGTGTGTGCGCGCGCGCGTACGTGCGTGCGTGTGTGTGTGTGCGTGCGCGGAGGTGGGGTGTGGGAGGGGGTGTTTATTCGGCCGGGTGTGGCAACACACACACACGCACGCACGCACAAACACACACACACACACACACACACACACACACCGGGAACAGCCAGCTAGAGGCGCAGTTATATTCACCATGCTTCATTGACACGTGTCTAATATCACCTTGCTGTGAACAAACATGAAATAAATCACTGATTGTTCATTCCCTCGTGTCTAATATGACCTTGCTGTCAACGGATATAAAGCAAAGCACTGGCCTATCGGTCATTCGCTTGGACACAATTCATCGCTGAAAGTAGCTGCAACTTCGAAGTCTGTGACGAAGGAGACAAAACGAGAGCCTGTTCCTGTTCAACACCATTACAATCGAGTTGTCTCCGGCAAGAGAGCATAGTGGCAAACGGGCACCGAAATCCCAGAGTGTCAGTGCAGCGCATGGGGAGGGGACGAGAGGGAAGGCTGTCGCCATGATGATGATGATGTGGCGCTTCATGTCCTCGGATGTCGGGTTGACATCATTATTAGGGACAAACTGTGACCAGTGCGTGTGCATGGCTCAGTGTTGCTTTACGTCCACAGAAACAATAGGGCTCATCAGGACGGGGAGCCCAGGACGGCCACCTCCACTTTCACACAGCTCCTGAACTCTGACCTCAACCCCCCCCCCCCCCCCCCCCCCCCCCCCCACCCCACCTCCTAGCATGCGACCTTTACTGGGAAACAGGAAGGGGAGGGGTGTTGCAGTACGAGCACACAGCACGTGCACGTTAATAGCCTACTCGTACGTTACACGATACACCGCTGTAGGTGACAGGTTTTCACACCACATTCTGGTCGCTTAAAGCAAACTGAAATCAAACTAAAGCTGAAATCGTTTAGGTTCAGATCGCTTAAAGCAACTTAGTTGAAACAACGTGATCTGTCACAGCTAGTTCTGTCAGAATAAGCCAGCCACCCACTGCACTCCGCCCTGACGTTAAATCAAAGCATACTCCGAAGTCTCATTCTAACGGCGTCCTTCCGCAGTGAGCGGGCGAACCAGCCTCTCATGACCAACACTCAAAGTCTGTCAGCTGCCACTCGTCAGCTGTCTGCTGGGGACAGTGCCTTTGCTTTCTGGTTGGTGGGCGGAACGTCTTTCCGTGTGTATCACTGAAGCGGCTCAACGGGTAACCCTTCAGTACCTGTATACACAAAACTGCATTCATTTATTAAGTGAAGGGTTCAGAAGGTCTGGTGCCCGGCGCCGCTCTGCCGCAGCTGCTTCTCTTCGAGGCCGAATGAAGTCCTAAACTTCTATGGATAGAAAACTACATATTTTTGATACTGCAACAAAAATACAATTAAGCAGACAACAAACAACACAAAACAAAACAATTCAAAAGGAAAACAGAAGCAAAGCCAAGAAGAGAGACAGACAGACAGACGCAGACACAGAGAGAAGAAAACAAAACGAAACTATTTATAAGAATGTTTTCATTCCCACCAATGAAAACATTCCGTCCAAGACCAAGACCGTCCCTCCGAAGCAATCAGTCCTTCCAAGGAGGCTGTAGTGCGGCGTAGGCTAATCGTACAAGCTTATGTCATTGTCATTGTCATTGTCATTGTCGTCGTTGTTGTCACTGCAAGACCGTTTCACTCGTGACCATGTGCTGTGCCGGTACCAAGGTGTCTTTCCGCTGAGGTAACTGCGCACTTAGAACCAGCTGGCCACCAAGGCTTCAATGCTTCCACCCCGATCAACTGTCAGCGTCATTCGCCGAAAATAGTACCCGGGTTGTCCCACTGAGAAGCCACAGACCTAAAACAGATAGCCCTGTAATGTGTTTAGGTCTGTGGCCAGGATCGGACAGAGTAGTATGAGTTTTCAGCAGAGGTGTAGTGTATTATCCACCCGACGTGGTTCACGTGGATTGAGTCACACAAAGCTAGCTCTCTCTCTCTCTCTCTCTCTCTCTCTCTCTCTCTCTCTCTCTCTCTCTCTCTCTCTCTCTCTCTCTCTCTCTCTCCAGGAACAAGCCGCATTCTCAAAACATGTTTTGTCTACCGTTAATGTAGAGGAGATCAAAATAAAAACCTACAATTAGACTTTTATTTTCAAAATGCTTCGTTAGTTTTATATAAAGTTAAATAATTAGCTTTTTCATTAATATTAAGCAGGATGGAAAGCACAAAACACTGACGGACGAGGAGAGGACATCTGACTGTACTTTGTTCAGCCAGTCACGCTAATTGTCACCCACGAAACTGGGTTTCTAAATTCACAATAAAATCAACAGGGTTAAAATAAAATAAAATCCTTGAATCAGATGTTTTGCTTTGGCCTCTTCTAGCTGCTGCTGGACAAAAACATGTTTCGAGAACAGTTCATAAAAGGACGGACAGACTCTTAATTTCGCTCGGCCCGTTCAATGCCGGGCCGTCTCCGGAGAGGTATTGGTGGGGCGTAGTGAGAGCCTGTTCACACCGCCTGCGGGAAAACACAACAGACGCCGCGTAAGTGTGTCTCCTGATCCTTGATGACGTAACCTGCATTCGAGCTATCGTGGATCCAGGCAAGTTCGTCATTGACGCCCCCAGCTGTATTATATATGATAACAAAAGGGCTTTCTGAATCACTGAAATCCTTCTACTTCTTCTTTTATTCATTTGATTTTTATGTACTGTGTCATACCGAGAGTCACACTGGGAACCACAATGATACATCCACTGAGACCATGACGTTCATGCTAGACTTCCCACCAGTGCAAACCAAACAGAAAGTGGAACAGGTCAAAGCATACACCAGTGCCCTAGAAAGGCCCCATAACCCTTTCCGTGAAGCCGTGAAAGACACAGCAGGATGCAGACTCCAAGTACTGGTTTACGACATCCTTCCTTTAACCACTGCGTATTTAGTTACGCCATAGGGTCCAGAAAACTGTCAGCTAGTGAGCAGTTTTTTTGTTGTTGAATGAATGAATGAATGAAAATCTATATATAGCGCATAGAAAACTTCCACACAAAACCTTGCGTGTTCACAGTGCCAGATACACACAGTGCATACATGTAAGCTCTCGCAAGCTAAAACTGCCAAAGGACACTCATACCAAAAGGTACAAACAGCTCCTACCCACCCACCCCTTCCCAAAAGTGTAACTATACATAGCAGTTAAATGAAAAAAATATATACAGAGTTACAAATAATGATAACAGAAAAAGAAAAAGAAATCTCACACACACACACACACACACACACACACACACACACACACACACACACACACACACACACACACACACACACACACACACACACACACACACACACACACACACAGTAATTATGGCAACATCAACTTCACTTAACACGATTGTTGGTGCTCAAACAGTAGTAAGTTTGTTACAAACAACTCAAATAAAAGAAGGCGTGTCATTTATAGCCGCCAACAAAGTTTACACCAGCACAAATAAAACCACAATCGTTTGAATCGAGACGGAACCCTCCTTTTTACCCGGGGTGGATGCGTCTCATGTTTACCTGCGTGCTTTGGCGCTAGGTTGCTTCTACAGTCATATTAGTACCCGAACCTTTCGGAGAGCGCTGACCGCGTCGCTGGACAGCTGCGCGGAGATAAAGAGTGGGCACTCAGTGGCGTAACTAAATCTGGCAGAGTTTGGAGGAAGGTGCCGGAAAGCGATGCTCGGAGTGTGAGCAGGATGCAGAGTGGAATGGAGCAGGTCTTGGATGAGTCAAGCAGTGCTGAAAGTATCCCAGCTGACAGAACTCATGCAAACCAAGGAGTGGGAAAGGTACCCCAACCGATTCCGGCGTCTCTATGACACACTCCTGTCGGAAAACCTGGGAAAGCACTATCGAGAATGGCCAGCAGGCAAAACGGTTAGTTAGCTAGTTAGTTAGTAATTGGATTTTAATGTCACGTCAACCGCACAGGGTTACCTCAGGACAATTAAACTCCATCAAAAGCAAATGCACATTTCAAAACTCATGTCATACATAAACACTTTCTCAAGTCAATCCACAAAACCAGTCCCTACACAAACATAAAACAAAACATACACACACAAACATTAAACACACATTTTCGAAGAGTTAATCCCTTCAGTGTCACCCTTGCTAAAAGTGTACAGAAGGCTAGGACATGCTAGTATCGTCGGCCACTCTGTTGGATTACAAACATTATCCAAAAACATGTGTGTGGCACAACTTTTTATTAGTCACCACCGCTTTAACTCCTGGAATAACCTCTACGTGCCATGACCAAGGCTTGACTTGCTTAAATCTA
>JABMCL010000736.1:240000-242500 GCA_018857735.1 Alviniconcha marisindica | reverse complement strand
CACACACACACACACACACACACACACACACACACACACACACACACACACACACGGGTGCGCAGAAGGAATGTAACGAGGGGTGAGGGAAGGTAAACAGGGGAGGCAATTAAGAAGACAGAATTTGAAATAACTTGTGATATAACGAAGTATCAACATATATATTGATGTGTAATTCCTTCGCTTGTTTCGTGTTGCACGTACTGAGCTAGCTGTTGCTAACGTGATTCACGTGTGTCTTTATTTTGTCGGGAGACTAACGTGGTGAAATTCACTGATGATGTGATTCCTTTCCTTGTTTCGCAGGGTGAGGTGATGTGCTCCTCGTTCAACTCTCTGCCACGTGTGCTTCTCCTCGCCGGCTTCATCGCCATCGGCTTCGGCGTCATCAAGTACATGAACCGACTTTGACGTCACTCCTCTGACGTCATCACGCGCCGCAAGTGGCAGAACGGCCTTCAGCAAAGTGATAGTGATGTCAAGCTGTGGCCTACGACTGCCAGTTCGCGGCGTTTTCACTGACATCAGCAGAACGAAAAGGGACATTAACTTCTGTGGCGCCGTCAGCTCAATGAAAAGATATATGGTGATGATGTGTGATGGGTCAGTGGCATTATTATTGCTATTGCTCAGTGACAAAACTGGTAACACATCACATTATTGCTATTTGCTCAATGACCAGACTGGTAGCACATTGCTATTGCTCAATGACCAAAGTGATAGCATAGCACATGACATTTTCTTTCGTTGAAATCAGTACGTAGTTGTTTCGGAGGACAGTTTTGCACTTTTGGTCGGCTTTGTGTCCTTTATGACCCCTCCTCCAACCCACCGTCGGCTTAGTGTCACTTATGACACCTCCCCCCCCCTCCTCCCCCCCCCCCCCCCCCCCCCCCCCCCCCCCCCGCCCCCCCCCCCCCCCCCCCCACACACACACACAAAGAAGAAGAAAAACAAAAGACCAACAGGCCTAATTGTTTAAAGTGGCTGTGTCGTATAGTATCCATCCAACGGAACACCAACGGCTGCAAATGAGGTGTATGTGCATCAACAGACAGCTGCGTCATTGTGTTCGATTTTAGAGTCATCATCTGTAGCAGCAAAGAGTGCCTGGCGTGTGAAAAGCCTAGTCTAGTCCTGGCGTCAACGATGACGTCATGTTTTTGTGTGTGCTTGCTTCGTCATCAGACCAACAGCCACATTGTGTTGCTTCAGACTTCAGTTGTTGGATGGCGCAGACAATCCTTTTTTGTTTGTTTAGTTTTTGTTTGTTTTGTTCGCTAGCATTGATCATCTGTATTCAGACTATGAGACTATGCTGTGCCTGGTTTTTGTTGCTGTTGTTTGTTTTGTTTTGGGGGGATATATATATATATATCTATATATATATATTTTGGATTCTGCCTTCTCAAATCCACGTGCCAGTAAAAAAACAACAACAGCAACACAATCAACACAATTTGGATTTTGGACAAGATGAAATCCACGAACACGTTAACGATCTGACGGCAGCAGCAAGGACCTTTTTGGATTTGCACCAGTCACGTGATTTTGTATATATAAATATGGTGACTTGGGTGACTCTGCGGTTCTCCTTGAAGTACATTAACTTACCTTATCCTGCCTTCAGCGTTGAAACGAAGCGCAAACAGGACTATGCAGAGTATTACGATTGTGTCAACAACCACTTGTTCGCGTTTAGAATACTGTATCTTGTTTGTGACTTGGTGTGTATGTGTCGTGCGTTGTCAAATTGAGACATTACCGTGCTGACGTACAACTGTGGACTGCTTGCAACGCGCGCTTGCAGCGAAGTCTAGTCTGCCTCTCAGTGTACAGTACGCTTTATAATTATTGCTGTGCGGCGTTTTGGTTTATTCCTGGTCTTTTTAAAGATGGACACAGTGGCATGTGATGTTTAATGTCAGTCCTTGTTCGTAGCAGCACTGTAAGATTTCTGTCCTTAGCCCTTTTTTTTTTTTTTTTACTATCATTTTAAAGAGGGGGATGCAAGGTCTAATGACAATAATGAGACTGTTAATTGTTTGATTCCCGACCCCCAGCCAACACCGCTACCACCACCACCGACCCAAACAAAATGTGTGCCTTTAACGAGCCAGAAAACCTAGAATTTGATTTTGCCCTGTTACGTTGCTGATCATTTTACTTTAGTGAGCGAGCGCACGCACTCACACACACACACACACACACACACACACACACACACACACACACACACACACACACACACACACCACTCTCTCTCTCTCTCTCTCTCTCTCTCTCTCTTCTCTCTCTTCTCTCCTCTCTCTCTCTCTCTCTCTCTCTCTCTCTCACCACACACACACACACACACACACAACACGCGCGCACGCGCAAACACACGTACGCACGCACGCACGCACGCACGCACGCGCACACACACACACACACCACACACACACACACACTCTCTCATCTCTCTCTCTCTCTCTCTCTCTCTCTCTCTCTCTCTCTCTCT
>JABMCL010000736.1:140000-235000 GCA_018857735.1 Alviniconcha marisindica | reverse complement strand
GACCCAAACTCCGCTACCTGCAATCCATGACCCAAACTCCGCCACCCACAATTCATGACCCAAACTCCGCCACCCACAATCCATGACCCAAACCCCGCCACCTGCAATCCATGACCCAAACTCCGCGCACCCCAATCCATGACCCAAACTCCGCCACCTGCAATCCATGACCCAAACTCCGCCACCTGCAATCCATGACCCAAACTCCGCCACCTGCAATCCATGACCCAAACTCCGCCACCCACAATCCATGACCCAAACTCCGCCACCCACAATCCATGACCCAAACTCCGCCACCTGCAATCCATGACCCAAACTCCGCCACCCGCAATCCATGACCCACACTCCGCCACCCACAATCCATGACCCAAACTCCGCCACCTGCAATCCATGACCCAAACTCCGCCACCTGCAATCCATGACCCAAACTCCGCCACCTGCAACCCATGACCCAAACTCCGCCACCTGCAATCCACGACCCAAACTCCGCCACCTGCAATCCACTACTCAAACTCCGCCACGTACAGTCCACGACCCAAAATCCGCCACCAGCAATCCATGACCCAAACTCCGCCACGAACAATCTATCGGCCTAATCCAGCTTTATTTGTTGTCAGGGAGCGTCCCTCCACGTCCACAACTACAGGATGAAGACGTTGCGTACAGGGAGGAACTTGCGTCAGACCCAGGAGCAGCCCCGTTAAAAGAAAAGGGACAACCCCTTCTTCGACAGTAGCCTCAGCCACTGACCCACCAACGTACGTCGCTCTCGCGCAGACCTCTTAACAGCCCCAGTCAACAAAAGTCAAAGCCCTGTCAACAAAAGTCAAAGTCCTGTCAACAGACGCCAATCCATGTCAACAAAAGTCAAAGTCCTGTCAACAAACGCAAATCCCTGTCAGCAAAGGTCAAGCCATGTCAACGTCAGTCAAGTCCTGTCAACAAAGGTCACGCACTGTCAACAAAAGTCAAGTTCTATCAGCACAGATCTCAGCACCGTCAACAAAAGTCAAGCCTTGTCAATAAATGCCAAGCCCTGTCAACAAACGCCAACCCATGTCAACAAACGCCAATCTATGTCAACAAACGCCAAGCCCTGTCAACATAAGTCAAGCCTCGTCAACAAAAGTCAAGCCCCGTCAACAAAAGTCAAGCCCTGTCAACAAGTGTTGCAGTTCCGCCAAAGAAAGCTGCACGTGTAACCCTGGCAGATCCGTTGTGTAGAATATTTCGGCCAGTATAGAGAGTAGTCATTAGTATGCGAGATATAAAATAGCGCAAGTACCCCCTGGACATGTATGTCTCTCTTTGTTTTTTAGGGATGATTAAATTCGATACAGAGGCTTCAGATTGTTGCATGCAAGTGTGTGTGTGTGTGTGTGTGTGTGTGTGTGTGTGTGTGTGTGTGGTGTGTGTGTGTAAAAGCCGGTAGTGTGTGAGTGCGCGTGTGGGTGTGTTCGTGTGCCTCTGTGAGTGTGTGTGTGTGTGTGTGTGTGTGTGTGTGTGTGCGGGGTCAGACGTTAGCTACCATTTTCAGCAAGTCTTTGTTATCGACTAAAATGAGAAATGTAGGCCTAATGATGAGTCAACAAGACAAATCTTCCGTATGCTGTTCAGTCATTAAACCATAGGAGAAAGCACAGGACTACCCATGTTACCTACACAGGAGAGAGACAGAGACAGACAGACAAACAGAAACACAGACAGAGACAGACAGGCAAACAGACAGAGACAGACAGACAGACAGAGAGACAGAGAGAAAGAACTAGCGAACGGTTTATTGAACTAGCCGTCTGCCCATGTGAAAGAGGGGGGTGGTGGGGAGGGAGGGGGGCGCATTTTATGTGCATAAACAATCATAAATCATCAAAACGTTCCACCAAAGATTATCTCCACACACACACATACACACACATCAAAAATCAAACATACACACGCGAGCTCGCTTGCAAGCACTAAACAGAAGAGACAAATAGAAGTGAACAACAATACAAAGCATGTGACTCACAATAGCTGTCCAAGCTGGGATCGCGTCGCTAATACTTTTGGCTCTTAGCAGCTCGAAGGCCTTGGAAATATAGATTGCAAGTGGAAAGGACAGTCTTGTATCTGCATACAGGACTGTCACCTTTAACGCAGATGGGCGGTTATAAAACTTAGCAGGCAAATAAGTTTCCCTTAGCATTTTGTATTTAGGGCATTAGAAAATGAGTTTCTGATTCGTTGGTGTTGTCGCAACATGGGCAGATGAAAATGTCTGATTTCTTTTTTTCTTTCTTCTTTTTCTCTCTCTTTTCTTCTGAATATCGCAGACGATGTGTTTTTTAAATGAGATGCACCTAGTCTGAATCTGATCTGAATCTGATCAAATGTTTCCTTCAAACTGCTTTTTAATGGTAACTAAATAATCTGCAAGACAATTTTTTTAAATATCAGGAGTAGAACGCAAGACGGTCCTCCGAAGCCACGGCACTGTACCAGTCTTGAAGACAGCAGTCGATTAACCGCAGTCTAAACTCACATAAAAAATATTTTCACATTACACACCTTGGTTTTCCCAAACGAGCCGAAAACCGTATCGATAGAGTGTCAAACAAACATAAGAAACCCAGTTATCCTTGTTCTTATCATGTAGGTCATAAAGCATTTTGTATGATTTGGAAGGGAGGTGGCTGTCTGGCATTCTTGCAAGGTTCAGTCAATATTTAATACATCTTGTGTATATGTTTACATAAAGAGGATATCTACCGGTTTCACAATAAACTAGTGCGGTTGGTGTTCTTGTGCTAGCATTCAAGAATCGTTTGATAGCAAATAGATGTAACCTTTTAATTATACAATAATCAGCCATAATTCCCCAAACCTCAGACCCATAGGCTGGATTTGGCAATCAAACAGTTTAAAGACTAGAGTAGGACATTGCTCTTCCAGCCTCCACAAAAGCCTAAGAATACCCAGTACACCCTTTCTGGCTCTGGCGTATTTTTAAGCGCATACGACTTTGTTCAGCCAGTGGAAAATATTATACCCAAGTATTTGTAGTGGTTAACAATTTTCAGTTTCATACCGTCATAGAACTCTCTAGCAGCTATGTATCCGCCATTTCTAAGCATAACTACTTGGGATTTTTCGAAGTTAACAATAAGGTGTAATCTTTTTGCCGTGTCCTTTAGCACACTGAGCTGTTGTTGGAGGCCAACAGTGGTGTTAGACAAGAGAATAACATCATCTGCAAAAAGCATAATCAAAATTTGTAAGATATCTGGTGACAGTTTGCCTTTTAGAACAGTTTCATTGGCAAGTTCGTTAATAAGAAGGGAGAAAAAATTGGCCTAGTCTCCTTGTTTGAGGCCTCGACTACTCATGAATGCTTCAGTGAGATCACCACCCACTCGAACCCTGGCTGTAACAACTTCATATATACTTTTGACTGCCTTATACATTTTACGTCTGATACTATATTTCTTAAGAATTAACCATAGGGTATTCGTATCGATTAAGTCAAACGCTTTCTTAAAATCAATAAAGCGAACATATAATTTCCCATGGTTAAGGAGTTGATTTTGTACCAAAGCAAAGAGCATGAACACATGGTCGATTGTACTGTAGCCTCGTTTGAAGCCAGTTTATTTAGCAGTTTATCTTCATTCCTGAGAGACAGACAGACAGACAGACAAATAATTTGATTACTAAATATATTCTCCAAAATATTCTTTGGTTTTGTAACGCCGTATCCAGTTAAAAATGTTGTTGTTTTGTTTGTGTAATTCTCGTTGGAGGTTTTGTCATGTGATGTCTGGAGCTTTGTCTGATGTATACCACAGCTTAGTTCTTCGCCCAGCAGAGATGTGGATATAAAATCACAGGCAAGTGGAAAGCAGAAGACGAAAGATACAGCAGCTACTGAAGGGCCTGGCACACAGGTAAGCATGCTTGCTGTGGTTGTGGTTGTATGTGTAGTGTTCTCACTCTGTGTGGCATGTGTAGTGTTTTGAGAACTTCGTTTCTTACGCCGTCAACCATGATAGCTATATCAGAGTGAAGCGTTTTGAGAACAATAATCTTTTCGACATTTACGGAATATACTGTGATCATTGGAATCACATGATCTTTGTCAAAAGTAACATGTTGAACAATTCGGCTGGGCGAAACGTAATGGTTATATGGTGGGGTGGGGGGGGGGGGGGGGGGAGTGCTTCAACATATCTCACTATCTCTCATATGTGGTGTTCACGACAAGAGATTCACACGCGCGTACGATCTTGACGAGTACAACACAACTGAAAGATAGCTGTATGTGTCGGGCGTGAACGACAGATTTATTGAAACTTGCACATGGCTGTTGTTGTTTTGTAAGGCTGTTTTTTGTTTGTTTTTTAATCGAAAACCCCTTTTACGTCCTCTTTTAAACGTCCTATGCTAGGGTGGCTTGAATTGTATGTGTTGTTTGCGTGGCGCCTTTTAATGGCTATTTACATTGTTTGTTAGCTGTTGTTAACTGGCTGTTACATTTATTTGAACGCTGGATCCAGACTCAAATGACCTTGCTTTCCACCAGTCAGCACAATACCACATGGCGGTCAGATCCAAAGCTGTAAAAACGTAAGCATGGAAGGCGGGGTTTAGAATCAGCGTGGAAGCCTTTATTACGTCTCTCTTGGTAAACTTGCTCTCTTAAGCAAACTTCAAAAAGAAGGCAGTGTTATCAATTTTACAACTTGAGTCAGACCACAATTTAATAACATTTATAGGCTAACCATTAATCCGTGACTTTGCAGGACTTATTCATCGACATCTTAATTGACAAATGTAATACCTTCTAACGAAAACCACTGTAATAAATTTGATACAGTTCAGCAACAACATAACAATTTTGGCCAAATAAACAGCACTAGTACTTTGCGACTCTGCAGACTGATCGGGTTTCATCTTTCATCTTTCCCGTGTCTCTACGTGGTGTAGCGAACGCGGACATTTACTCAGCCCTTGTACTCCTTCATGTAGCTTTGGAGTCCTTCACGAGAAACAAGTCCTTTCTGTAACCATTCCTGAAACAGTTTGAGCGCCTCCGTGGATGAGCGAGCTAGAGCATCTGCGTGTGTGTCGGAATCAGTCGCATCAGCTCTTCTTTCATTCTCACTGATGGCAAGGAACCGTTTCTCCAGCCTTTGTTCGCGGTACCGGCGCCTTTTTTCCATGATCATGTTGAAGGTGTAGAGAAAGGGATTAATAGCAGAGTTAAGTGGCAGGACCAAGATGGCCACGGCTACATTCACCTCGCCGGGGACCGGGACATCTCCGGACGCCAACAAGCCCAGCACACAGATGGGGAACCAGCCAAGAAAGTCAGAGAGGGCGACGTTGATGAGTCTGCGAGCGATAGTCAGATCCTTGGATTTCTGGGTGCTTTGTGAGGAGGACATGCTGTTGGTGCGAACAGACCAGTAGATGGAAACTTGCCCGACAGCGATCAGCAGGAAGAGGACGAAGTTGAGGATGATCATGACGCTGAAGGAGTAATCACGACCAGCAAATTCTGTCCTGGTTATGGGCAGTGGGATACAGATCCCTGTCTGGCTGTAGAACCGCCAGTGGGACGTTACGGGCAAAAGTGGCACTGCTGACAGGAGCAGTCCTATTGTCCAAACTACGACACACGCAACCTGTGCGGATAACTTGCCAAGGTGGAACCGGCTGAATGGGAAATTCAGTACAAGAAATCGGTCTATTGTGATGACGCAGATGAGGAAGGCAGATACCTCACAGGACAGCAAGGACAGGAAGCCGGCCATTGCGCAGACAGAACTCTGCTTCCACGAGAAATCTTTCCACAGGTAGGAACCGAGGTACAGCCTATCAGCTACCCCGATCATTGCCAGGTACACGCCCATGAGAAAATCAGACACACAGAGATGAGCAACAAGGACGCCGAACGCGTGTTTCTGGGCCGTCTTGTCCACAAGCACACGGTAGAGGAAGCTGCCAGCGTTGCCACACAAAGTGAGAACTGCGAGCAAAGCTAGAAACACTCTGTAGAGTCCAGACCGCAGTAGTGCCTCGCAGGATGACACTTCGTCGTGTGGCGCGTGGCAGTTGCTGACATCGAAGTCACTGGGTAAAATAGATGGACAACACAGCTTATAGTTGTCGGCGTACACCTCTTCAAGCGCACTGAGCCCTTCAAATATTGTCGCTGGAATTACCGCCATGGGACATTTGTGCGCATCCAGTACGCGAAGACTTTCGATTCGCTTGAAACCGTCTCCAAGCACGCGTTGTATTCCGCATTTCGACAGATTCAGAATCTCCAGCATGGGAAGTTTAAGCGCAAATTCAAGGTCCTCGATGTGCACACGAGACAGATCCATCTCCCGAAGCGCTACAAGAGCCGAAGAAAGGTTTGTGTCTTTCACAAATGACGGCTGCAGTGGGTTTCCAGCCAAGATTAGATGTTTCAGGTTTTGCAAGTGATAAAAATGCTTAGCAAGAACAACCCTTAAAACGTTATCTGTAAGGTCAAGAAATCGCAAATTCGGTAGGCTGATACTAGACAACTGAGCAAGGTGACATCGTCTTAACCTGAGGTGCACAAGCATGGAGTTGTTGGACACATCCGCCATGGTCATTCCAGAACCATCGCCGTGAAGAAATCGAATAGCGGAAATTTTTGAAAGCGGCGTCACACTGCTGCAGAAAAAAGCCAGGCCGTAGCACGTGCAGTTTCCAGGGCAGGTCGTTAATTCACACAACAGTTCATCGTCGTGCTGCGGACACTGAGGAATGCCGTCACAGACGTCGCTGGAGTGTACACACGTCAAGGCATCTCGACATCGATAAAAGCCAGGACAGGTGTAGTCGTCACACCCCGCTTCATCTTCGTGTCCCACGCAATCGTACACGTCATTGCAGCGCATGTACACTGGCAGGCATACCATTGGACCGCTTGGACACCGGAAGTGACTTTCGGGGCAGGTTGTGTTGACGTGGTTGCTCAGCTCCTCAATCCAGATCATCCCATCATCTCTAAACCTGACAACAGCTAGAGGAGGAAAGGGAATAAAGGTATTGGTGGGGCTTCATTTATTAAAACTTTTAAGCCGATGCTTTCGTGGTATGTAACATAAGCTTCGAAAAGTCAGTTTTGTTTCTTTTCGGCACTGGGGGCTTTGATTTCTCTGTCCGCGACGGGGCATCGCGAGGTCAAAAACGTAAAACACCCACACCCACCCACACGCGCACGCATGCACACACACACACACACACACACCACACACACACACACACACACACACACACACACACACACACAAACAAACAAACAAACAAAAAACAACTATCCTACGAAGATGACGGGAACGGCTGGCGACACTTCCTTCCTCCCGGGACCTGAATCAGGTGCAGACTACTCTGCTTCTGCCAGGCCCGTGCTCGGTGATGCTGAATATTCACCCGACCGTTTGGTTCACTGGCGTAGGCGTATAAGCATAATGCGATCAACAGACATAAATTGTGGTCTTCCAGGAAATGACACAGCAGACGAGCTCGCCAAACTTGGAGCGAAAGGAAGGCAGCACGACAACAGTGTCACCTTCCAAGAAAAGAAAACCCTCATTAGAGCAGCCCTGGGGCAACGCACTGAGAGGGATGACTTCCACTTCCTTGACCGGTGGCAAGCAGGTTGTGGTCATGAGACTCGACTACGCACGGGCCTCAACTGACTCAATGCCCACATGTTGAAGAAAATGAAGCTGGCACCATCACCAACCCGCAGCTGTGGTCTTGAAGACCAGACGGCCAAACATCTACTTCTACAGACAGGAAGAACAAACGTGTGGCCAACAGCAGTCCAGCTACACACCAAACTCTACGGCAGCAAGGAGGAACTGGAGAAGACGGCCACATTCATCTTGCAGACTGGACTCTCAGTGCAGCGGCGATCGAGAAGAATAACCCCCACAACCACGCTCGCGAACAACCGGTTCTGCGTGAGCTTTTCGGTCCTCAAGGCATGGCATCGATCAACAACAAAGAAAAGGAAGAAGAAAAAGAACCTAAGAAGGAAGAGACAAGAGAGAGAGAGAGAGACTGACTGACTGACCTGACGGAAGAGAGTTGGAGAGAGGAGGAGGAGAAAAAAGAAACTAAAAAACAACCATAAGATCATACACCACGATCAGACAATGCCCAAAGTTATGAATGGATTGCACAGTGACCTGGGAGCTGAGCACGGAGATAGGCTAAGTCATTTATGTTATCCATTACTCGACATCTTCTTTCGTCCGACTCGTCGCCACAATGCGCCACTTTGTCACATGTATGCTCTCTGTCTATACACTGCACACAGACAACAACAAAAACGCGCGCGCGCGCCAACACACCACGCCCACACACGCGCGCGCACACACACACACACACACACACACACACACACACACACACACATACAGGCGCGCGCGCACACTAAAAATTACGCTCGCTGCTTGATTTTCATCCCCAAAAGTAAAACACACACACACACACACACGCACACATGCACACCACGCACGCACGCACACACCACACACACACACACACACAATGCACAGATACACACCACGCATACACGCACCACGCGCGCACACATGTACCAATCACGTACACACACGCACCACGCACGCACACACATACACACCACGCACACACATACACACCACGCACGCACACCACACACACACACACACACACACAGAGGCGCGCGCGCACACTGAAAATTACGCTCGCTGCATGATCTTCATCCCGAAAAGTAAAAACTTAGAGACAAACGTCACCTTAGACAAATAGTTTACAAGCAGAAGTCCCCTCCTGATGGCCAATGCTCTGAGCATGTTGTCACCATTGATCCGAATTGGCAGATGAAAAGTATCAATGGGTCAGAACTCGTTGTTCAGCCAGGTAGTATTGCTAAATCTAACCTGAATGAAGCTCTCTCTCTCTCTCTCTCTCTCTCTTCTCTCTCTCTCCTCTCTCTCTCTCTCTCTTATTGGGCGCAAATAAAGCAAGTTCCTCCCTCCCCCTCTCTCTCTCTCTTTGTTTAATGCTGTCCAAGATCCACGCTGTATTTAGATGAATACCCGAGTTCATAGGCAGAAGAAGTCTAGTCTAAAGAAGATGAGACCCAAGTTACAGGGTTCTCAGTGATGGAAAACAAGAACCGCATACAAGGGCCTTGTGGACCCTTATAAGACCCATTTCGCCCCCCCCCCCCCCCTCTCTCTCTCTCTCTCTCTCTCTCTCTCCTGACAACACACACACACACACACACACACACACACACACACACACACACATAGATAGATAGATAGATATACAACGCGCGCGCCATCTATCTCCATCTCGCATGCGCGCGCGAGCAAATGACCCGCTAAACCTGTGTGTTCCTGCAGAGTGTTTTCACAACCAAGTCGCAGGCTGGAAAGTGGCAGAACTCCTCGTCACTGTTGTCACTGCAGTCCCACCTGTAGTCACAAACCAACGTGTAGGGCACGCGCTGCACGCCGTTGTCGCACGTGAAGGCGGGCGGAAGTGGCTTGAGAGACACTCCACAGACAGAGTTCAACGGTGGCGACCTGGTCCCGCCTCGCTCTCCCCACGAGCTCGCGTCCATCTTGAGGTCACGCGCCCCCCAGCAACTAGATCTCGCGTCACACGCGAGAAAACTGTGGGTGACGTGACCACCAGGGCATTCAACAGTCTCGAATTTGAAAGGTGCTGCGAACTGTTCAGGGTGGATTTTATTCATATTTGGCACGTGAAGTTCTGGAAGGACATGCGATGTCTGTCGAGTTTTACGTGCACCAGTCAGATCACACAAAACGCTAGCAGCGACGGAATCACTGCACGAGTCAAAATTGAACCAATTCTCCTCGACGTAAGCACAAAAGGGCCCCTTTGGATTCTTAAAAACATTATATTTGATCGGGCCTGACGCAAAGAATAAAATGGTAGCGTCGCTCCACTGTAGAGTGGGCTGGTACCTGAAAGCAGCGGGAAACATAATAACATGTTAGTCTTGTAGCAACTGCACGTTGTATGCAAACGTAGGTCACAAAAGAAGTTTAACAAACAAATTCAATGTCATTTGGCTTTAGACAACAACAAAAAACTCATCTCAAACAAGGATGACTGCTAGCCTTCTAAAACAAGACCTAAACGGTTAAAAAGAGCGCGAATTTAATATGACTACAAAACATGTGCGAATTTTCGGGGTAAACCACTTTTTCAAAGCGACAAAACAACAGTTAAACGGTGACAAATTAGTATTATTGATGGCTTTTATATATCGCTATTGCCTGCTCTCGAGCAGACTCACTGTTCTCATGTCGTATGTGATTCTGAACGAGTGACTGTATCTTTTTATCTTGCCTTTTATTTTTATATCATCCACCGAAGTGGTATAATGACCGTTTTTTGTTTTGTTTTTTGTTTTCGGGGGGCGTTAATATCCACCGAAGTGGTATAATTACAGCGCTATTTGGTTGTTACTTGTCTGGTGCCGTGAAAATGAAATACTGTACGTATGCGGTTGCGATGCGTTGAATGCCTGAAGTAACTAGACGAATGTTGGTTTGACAATGAGATGTCGTATAATACGTGTTATGCAATGAGAATAATGACGTCAAAATTAGATACACAAAAGAGACACTGGCAGGCATACCATTGGACCGCTTGGACACCGGAAGTGACTTTCGGGGCAGGTTGTGTTGACGTGTGTTGACACTCCTGTGTCATCTAATTTTATAATTATAAAATAATTTATATTAGGAGGTCAAAATTAGAGACTCTCTCCCTCTCTCCGAGAGTCTCCTGTGTCATCTATTTTTGACGTCATAATATTCATTACCTCACACCTGTTTCACTACATGTCACTGCACTGTCATGCCAACATTCTTCCAAACAATCCAGGAATTCAACACACCGCAACCGGTTAAGTATAATATTTTCATTTATTACAGTTTAACTGTTGTTTTGTCTCTTTTGTTTTTTACCCCGAAAATTCGCACGTTTTTTATTTTCATATTAAATTAGCGTTTAAAAAAAAAATTCGTTCATATGTTTGAGAAAGAAAGAAAAAAGTGTTATTTTTGTGTCGTTGATGTGTATGTATTTTCATGCCCTGGGCCCATATGCATGATGAGCAAATAAAGTTAAAGGAGGAAAACCCCAAATCCTGATTTGCTAAAGAGTCCATAAATCCGGTTCTCCTTCAGCATGCGCGAGTCGTCCTCCGAAACGGCTATTGGCTAGTGTTGACTTTTAGATCGAGAATGTCCCTTGTTTTACCAACAATGCAAATCGCGTGACGTCGAAAACTCGACACTGATTGGACACCGTGTGACGCAGGCTTTGTCCGTTTCAAGTTCGTGACTATTGTAGCACACGTCAGCGACCCAATGACCTCTTCCTAGTCGAGATTGTCCTGTCTCCTCTTCGCCGTCTGTGTTGATTATGGTGTGTCTTGATGCGTGAATCCAAACTTCCCTCAATAATTTGTGGTCTTCAGTGGTATGTGGGATGGTGTCGGTCCGTAAAAGTTCGTTTTCTCCTCAGTAGTAACCTCTATTGGTAACGACAGCATCGGAGCCGCCATTTTAATACTGCGTTTATGCTGCTGTAACGTGGGGAAATGAGTCTATGACTTCAAACGCGATTAGGCCGGTCGGATAGCCCTATCTGCTTTTCACGCATGCCGAATTTGTAAGTATCATCGCCGTTTAGAAGATAAACACGATTAGGGGGCTATCTGCTCTTCGTACATATGGGTCCAGTAAGCAATTGAATAGTTCTGAGCCGCTTGCACGAAAGAAATAGATGATGGCCACACGGCCACTTCCCTAAGACTGTTCATCCGCATTCAAGTGATCTATTGGGACTCCAGGTCTGATTACGTAATAACCCGAGTTACTGATTTTAACTTAAATAACGTTGTATGTCGGGCGAATGATCGGTGAGCGAAATACCACAGTTTCATATTTCTTTGTTTCAAATTGAAACTAAATGGTACCCGCCCACCGTCCCACCCCCAAACCGCTCATTAGGTGGTCACGTCAGAAGGCGAACAAACGCTATACACATACAGCATTAAAACACTTTTTTTGTGTCTAAAACTCTACCCAAGTCATGGGAAATCACCCAAAATCAATAATAACCAAAGGTACAGTGTTACTATTCTTTTCCTTCTTTTAGGGACAGCGAATATCTGACTAATACTCAATCTTGCTTTTACTGTTTGTTACATGAGAGGGAGCATGGGGTGGGAGCTCTTGGCCCCTACAGGAAACGTAGCTTCTCCGTTCTCAGTGAAGAACGGTCTTAACATCTTCAGCAGCTCCTGCACGGCTTTCAGTCTCTCGGACGTGTTCACCACAGGAAGTTTGCCACCCTGACTTTTGCACAAATGAGAAGCGCCATCCAGAGTGACCACTTTCGTCGGGTCATAGAAATACTTGAGACACAAGTCCCCGACTGTTACGAGACCCGATCCACATTGCTGGGTGGTGTACGGGCAGGCGGCCTCGTCCTCACCTCCCTCACATTCCTGTATCAGGTTACACGGGAAGTGTTCTTTGAAATCAGACCAGCGAGGCACCGAGCAGTTCCACGTGCCGTCAGGTAACTGGTGCACCAAACCATCAGATTCCTTATGAAAGGTTAGCAGCATTTTCATGCCCGTGTAGAGGCTAAAACTGCGGCGAACGAGATGAAGCATAATAGTCCCTACACTAAAAAGTCGTTTAGGACCGAAAGGCCTGCCTTTACCACACAGAGACCATGCTAAGCGGCGAAAACGCCTACTTCCAATGTAGACTTTGACACAGTCATCCACATCAGACCAATACTCCGTTCCTAAATTTTGAAGCAGCACGCTGAAGAAAACGAGGAACCCACGAGGTATTTTTATCCGCATCCAGTCGTCCGTCGGTCCATCGTAGAACGTGGGTGTTTGAACGTACGCTAAAAAGTAGAACAAAAACAAAAAATAAGTCACCATCAAATTCACAAATACCGGATCTTTTAATTAGTATTATTTATAAGATCCAAACACATAACAGGTTCAAAAGAACGCTAGTTATTAGGACAAAACACAACCTGCAAATGTTCGGGGTAATCCCCTTTATTAAGCTACAAAACGACTCTTAAACAACAGTTAAATGGTGAAAAACGATGAAAAAGGAGATTGAAAGCTAAATCACTTTTCTGTTTTTGGTTGAGCTCTGTTGTTTTCCTGTCCAGTGCTTGGAAGAATCTTTTGAATAGGTTGTGTTTTGTCCCAATAAATAGCGTTCTTTGGAACCTTTTATGTGTTGGGATCTTGTTTTAGAACGCTAGCAGTCATTCTTGTTTCAGATTTTTGTAGTATTTATAGAAAAGCCTAAGCGACACGTTAACTGCCTCTCGTTAGCTGCCTCACTCAAACTACCGATCGACTCCGGTTACTTCTGTAGCTCATTTCAATCAACTGGATGTTGTTATGCTGTTGTTGTTGTTGTTTCATAGTCGGCTACAAAAAATTAAGACCCCCACTCTTCATAACCCAGAGCTATCACAGGCTCTGCTTTGGGCCAAAAAATAGCCTTGCGTGTTCCACCATCTACTAGGAATTCCACCTTCAGCTAACTGCCTTGCTTCCTGGTTTTTCCACTTTATGTCTCCTAATCCTCTTTAAACTGACGTGCGACACGAAGAGTGAAGTAGACTTGCATTTCCTTTCCGGTGGTTTCTGTTTGGGGTTTTACCGGTCAAAGCTAGAATAGACTACAAACTGCGCAATATCTGTCACAATTTTTTCCTGGCTCATCTCCTGCCTATTTCCCTGACCTCACTGTGCACATCCCTTCCAGGCAGCTTCGTTCTTCTGTAGACACGTGCATACTTCGTATCCCCCCCATCTTAGACCAACAATCTTTGACCAAAGCTGTTTCTCCTCCTGTACTCCAAAGCAATGGAATTCGCTCCCTTCTGACATCCGTTACATTCAGTCCTCCCATGCTTTCAAAACTGCGTTAAAAACTCACCTCTACAAACAACACCACAAGTGATATCTCCTTACCTGCCTCCTCCCCTCCCCTTACTCTCCCTCCCTCATGCGGCCGGGATGTATGCGTGCGGGGGTGGGGGGGGGGGTGGGGGGGGGGGGGGGTGCGAGCAAGACATTATGATTATGTTTGAGGCTTTAATGTATGATTTTTTGCTGATCTTGTAAAGTGCCGTGTGCTCACCTTTGTCGGTGAAATACGGCGCTCTAGAAATGATCGGAATGCTCGGCTTTGTTGTTGTTGTTGTATTGTTTATTGTGCCTTTTCGCCTTGATCAGCTTCACGACTGATGGCTTTAACCCATTCCTTGCCCTTATGACACCACCTGATGTCAATGGCCAAGTGTTTCCTACCTGCCACAAAAACGTTGTATGACGCGGATGACCTGCCGGAATTCCTACCGTTCATGCATGCTTAGGTGAAGCCAAGCTCTAGAAAATGAACATTTCTGTTTGGGATAACCTAACTGTGAGACCTTCTGCAAGGAATTGCATCTGCCGCACTAATTCTTTGGCAGGGAATGGGTTAAGGAGAAGTATCACTAATTCTTTGGCAGGGAATGGGTTAAGGAGAAGTATCACTAATTCTTTGGCAGGGAATGGGTTAAGGAGAAGTATCACTAATTCTTTGGCAGGGAATGGGCTAAGCAGAAGTATCACTAATTCTTTGGCAGGGAATGGGTTAAGCAGAAGTATCACTAGTTCTTTGGCAGGGAATGGGTTAAGGAGAAGTATCACTAATTCTTTGGCAGGGAATGGGTTAAGGAGAAGATCACTAATTCTTTGGCAGGGAATGGGTTAAGGAGAAGTAACAATCAGCCGGTAACTCCCATCAAATTAAATCGGGTGGGTTCTCCAAATTCAGTCCAGTGCAATAAAGACTTTATTCGTCCCACAAGGGGCAATTCCATCAGAAAGCTCACAAAAACATGAATTCAACTCAACAATAAGTACAGACGAAAGTACATACACACAAAGCCAAGCGGACCTCATATGTTGGCTGAATGCTCGCACAGTTATGACAGGCAGGACAGTCTCTTTCCCTTGCGCTGGGATCCTAAACGTGCATATTGGAAGGGTTGAACCGAACACCCTGAGAGGGGAACATGTTTCCTGGCTAAGCTGGCCGACTGACCGCTGATGTGACTAGTCAAATAAATGTCTTTAGTTCTGTGTCATATATGTCGTGTGTGTGTGTGTGGGGGGGGGGGCGGAGGGGGGCGTGTGCGTGCGTGCGTGCGTGCGTGCGTGGTGCGTGCGTGCGTGCGTGCGTGTGTGTGTGTGTGTGTGTGTGTGTTACTTTTAGAGCTTAATTTCAGTGACTTGTTGACTATGCCCACAAAAGTGATCTTGAATATTGTCGCACTTTGGAAGCAGATCTGTGGTTATTTGAACAGGACATAGTCAAGGCTTGCAAGGTTTCCTCTCCTGGCAACGTCTGTTTGCTTTTCTGTTTTCATAGGGAAGGTTAGGTAGGCTACGTCTTTCACCATCAACACCGTGTTCCTTTTCTTCACTACCTTCACTCGAGTCCTTCAGAGTCCTGCAGTAGTCTTCACTACCTGCAGCCGGTCCCCAGTTCTCCATGAACATCAAGATCATGTATATAGTCTAACGTCAGATCACCTGTCTTTCACTGTTTCAATAACACCCAAGGCAACACACATCGATGCAAGACTTGCAACGCTCTGACAGAGCCCATTCCGTAAAACGAAGGAGTGACCATTGTCCGTCCGTGAATGCAGACCGTGCAATGGCCAAGGGTCTACATGTAGAACCTCAACGTGGAAGAAACGAAAGAGCCTGAAATTGCGCGAAATATTTGCCACAGCGGCCGCTCGGGCACTCGGGCCACAAACAAGACGATTACAGTTTGCAGTCAAGTGAACATGAGTTGAGCCGCAGGCAGAGCTGTGTAAAGGCACTGAGCACTAAGTAGACAACGAAAGGTCTTCATGTCTTGGAATGCAATGCTACTTTTCTGTTGCATTCAGGAAGTGATTGATTTCCTGGTACGACAGAACGCCTGACGAGAGCCAGGTGTTGAACAGGCTGTAGGCTTCGTCCTCTGTGTGCGCAACATGGGCAGCTTTATCGTTTCTCCTGTACACAGGGCGGCTCAGTTTGGACACCAGACGTTGATGCACACGCTGATACAATGCCAGGCGTCTTCGTTCCAGAACACCCCCAAGTACCAGAAGGTAAGGCGACAACGCTGAACGCAGAGGCAACACAACGAGAACCATGGCAACGTCGGTCTCGTCGTTATATATACCAATGAACGACAGGAAACCCGTTGAGCTAACAAGGATCCAACACAAAACGGTTGTCACAACTGTGAGACGAAGACGCCGAGTAAGGAAATGATCGTTCGATACCTGCGTATTTTGTATGCCAATAACAATGTTGCTACTCCGTGCAGCAGAGACGGATACGCCATAAAGAAAAGCCGTGAGCACACTGAGGATAAGGTTCAGGATCAGAACGCCTGAGAAGTAGTAGTGCCTTGAAAATGGCACTGGCAGACAGATGCTGGTCTTCGAGAGAACCTGCCAATGGGACGTGGCTGGAAGCAGAGGCACAAAGGCCAAGGTCATTCCTAATCCCCAGGCCAGCGCACATGCGCAGTGGGCAGTAATTACACGAAACTGGATTCCTGTTCTGGAAAAGAATGCAAGAAACCGATCGACTGTCGCAAGAAAGAGGCAAAAGGTGGACATTTGGATGGAAAAGATGGCCACGAATCCAGCTGCTTTACATACACCACTCCGCCGCCACACTGTATCATTCCACAGGTAGCCAAGCCGGTACATCCGGTCAGCAACGCCAAGCACAGCGAGGTACACGCCCATCAGAAACTCGGACACGCTCAGATGCGTCAAGAATACACCTGCACTGTCTTCGCTGTGAGACATTTTCACAAAAGGTGGAATGACAACTCTTCCAATATTACCCAATAAGGCTGCAGTGGATGAGACAGACACGAACACGGTGTAACTTTTAGATCGCAACAGAAATTCACAGCTAGACACCAAGTCACGAGGTGCGTGGCACCGTGGCAATCCAGATACATTTTTCAGAAGTTTTGGACAACACAACTTGTAATTTTCGCTCCGTATGACTTCCAGATACTCAAGACCTTGAAATAGTTCCAAGGGGAAGGTAGAAATAGTAGAACCACTAAAGTCAATGCTTCGCAGCTGTGTTGGTAGATGGAAACCATTGCTGAGAATGCGATCAATATTGTTTCCGGAAAGATTTAATGCTTGCAGTTGGGGAAAGGCATCGAAGAGTTTTAGATCCAGTTGCGGTAGATCGATACGAGACATATCAAGAGTCTTGAGCAATGCGAGGTTTGACGCAACCAGTTCCAGCGTCATTGCCAAGAATGATGAGAGTGGATTTCCAGATATTGATAACAGCCGGAGGTTTTTTAGTGAACTGAGCAGAGGTAAATCGAGCGTCGCCAAACGGTTGTCTCTTAAGATCAGGGTCTGCAGGTTGGGAAGGGTGATGTTGAGGAGCTTGTCAATTCCACACCCGGCCAGGTTGAGGTAAACCAACATGCTGTTGTTGGCGAAGTCTCCCAGATCCATGCCCGTGCCACTGGCGTCGACGTAACGCAGATCTGAGTAACTCCCGGCTCTGAACACTCGGCCGCAGAGGAAGGCTTTCCCGAAGCACGTGCAGTTCTCGGGACACGGGGGGAAATCACACAGCACTTCGTCGTCGTGCTGGGGACAATGGAACATGCCGTCACACACGTGGACAGTATGCACGCAGACCGTGGACGCTCTGCAGCGGTAGAAACCGGGACAGGTGTAGCTCTTACAACCAGCCTCGTCCTCGTGCTCCGGACAGTCGTAGACACCGTTGCAGCGTAAGAACACAGGTAAGCAGTAGCCGTCGCCTGGACACTGGAAGTGAGTCTCTGGGCATGACGTTGTCGTCCGATTAGACTCTGCCGTAAAATATCCAAGGGTTCTAGAATAGCTGATGACGGCAGGAGGGGGATGGCCGGTTTGCCAGGACAAGTGACGGTCCTCGAGACAATTGAGTTCATCCGAACCGTCAGTGCACTGCTCGGTACCGTCGCAGAGCTCGGACCAATGTATGCACTGTGTGATCAGATCAGAAACAAGGCGACATGTTTACTGCCTGTTGCATTAGATTTGGCATAGCACAAATCAAAATAAAATAAAAACGGAACTCTAACAAACAAGCAATAATAGACGAACAAATGAATACCTGTATGAGCAAACACGTGAAAAGAAACAAAATTGTCTGCAATGAAAACAAAATGCTTTTATGCTGTTTACTATTATAAAAACAAAAAACAAAAAACGTGCAAGTTACTGGAGCCGTTTTAATGTTTCATTAATTGTGAGGGACAAAGTCACAAGAAGTGTCCACAAACCACAACCTTTTTGAAGAGAAAGGAGAGCCGAAGCGGAATCGAACCGAAGCCCTTCCCTGCTTGCCAATCTAATGCTTTACCGCTGGGCCAAACCGGCTCACACCAGCGCAGAGTCTTGCTCTCTGCGCTAGTATCCACCCAGATACCAGTTTGTTGTCGCGGCGCGGTATTGTTTACAGCAGGCGGCCTGTGTCTGGACAGCCTGCCGCTGCTGTGCTACTGAGGCTGACAAATAACACCCCTGCACTAGAAGCAGTTAAATATCATCAAAATATTACAAAATAATCGTATGTACAGTGTTACGGGCTTTCCATAGACATAGAACATGCACTCACTGCAGCTTGCAATAATTATATGCAAGAAAAAGATTGGAGGTGGAAAGTTGTGATTCCATGTGGAGTGCGTTAAACTAGCCGTGCTGGTCGATCTCAACAAAAAAAAAAAACTGAAAAAAAGAAAAAGAAAGAAACAAAAAAGAAAAAGAAAGAAAGACGAGAAGAAGCGCCATGGGTTGTGTTCAGCAACACTTGTGCACGCGGAAAGTGGACTCTGCGCTGTTCTATCATGTCTTGCTGGGTTGTGTTGCTACTTGTAACCGGGATTCGCGGGCAGTTTAGCCACTAAATGCAAGCACAAGCAGGAAAGATGGCGTCGTCATCCGGAAAAAATGCGCATGAAACGGATGAAGCCTCAGAGACAAACTCAGAAGTTAGTCTCACTTCATCTTCGACTTGGATCAATGCAAGATAGAAGCGTGTGCTGCAGACTGAATACCAGAGGCAATAAATGCCATGAGATATACGAGTGCCTTCTGTCGTCTGAAAGGACACGGGTGTGTCCACTGCACTGTGTGCAAGAGTGATTTCAGTTGCCAGCATGGCGGGATGTTTGACTGCACTCGTCATGTATCGTCAGCATCTCACAAGGAATATGCCGATGGCGATACCGGAAAGCAGCAAAGAATAGTGGCGTTCCTCCAGCGGAAACGTTCTCAGAACGATCAGGCGGATCTGGACTGAGAGGGCCACAACAGGAGCTGCGGCATAATTGCTGACGCTCATGTTCCCGGATTCGAAAATAGCACAAAATATCAAATGCTGTCGGTACAAGGCTACTGCGATGGCTAAAGAGATGTTTGCACTGCAATGTGGGGTCTGGCCACAGGCATGTGACTCCAGCCAGTCAGCATTGCCACAGACGGCAGCAATGACGTTGACCAAAAACAAAAAAACAAAACAACAACAAAAAGTTCCCTTCGGTGGTTCGTTTCCAAGACAGTACGGGGACTGTGAGCGCTGAACACCTTGCTCTGCGTGTGTGCCAGGATGCAGCCACAGGACAGAATATTTTCAACCTTGTAGACCAAGAATCAGTTCAGTGCCCAGTAAATTCCATGGCGAAATTGCATTTCCTTTGGCTGCGACAACGCAAACGTAATGACTGGTCGAAAGAAAGGGGTCATCTTATTTGTTCGTCGCCAGCAGCAGGAAGTGCACATGTCTGGGTGCTGCATGCATCTGGTACACATTGCAGCCAAGACGGGAGCTAGCTGTCCGCCTTCTTTTGACAACATCCTTGTGGACATTTTCCGCTTCTTTAAGAAGACTGTGAACCGGCAGACAGACTTCAAGGAGTCAGTCTCTGTACGACCTGGATCAGCGAAAAATGCTCAAACATGTCTGCACCCGCTGGCTGAGCATTGGAAGGTGCTTAAACAGGCTGTTGACAAACTGGACCTCACTTCTTCACTTCTGTCGTGAGGAGAAGAAGAAGACCGAGAAGAGAAGCAAGAAGGAGGATTCCAGCTACGCTGCGTCAAAGGTGGAAATCCCCACCCAACCATCTTTTCTGCAAGTTCCTGGCCTACAGGCTACACCCTCAAGGTGTACGACAAAGTGTTGAATGGGATCCAGGCTGAGGAGCACATGGTTGGTACACACCCTGCGGCCAGTACTGGTGCAGCTTCTCCCCGACCTCTACAGCCGCTTCCTCAAGTCATCAGCTGTCGCTGGAGGCTGGCTGAAGAGATGCAGTACGCTCTGCGAGAGAACCAGAAAGACGATGAAGATCTCCTGATTGGGTCAGCACTATCGGACATGATCAAGGATCCTGCAGCGCACAACCTGTGATCCAGCTGTATCGAAGACTTCCGCAAGGTAGTGATGAGCTACTTTCAGGTGTGCGGCTACCTCCTGAAAAAACTGCCGCTGGACGATCCAGTGCCGCAGCATGTTGGTGTGATTGACCCCGCCAACCAGATGGCATCCAAGGCAAGGGACCTGCGCTGCTTCTTCGACCGATTCCCAGAGCTCATCCCTGAGGGAGAGACCAAGGACACAGTGCTTCAGCAGTTCACCAGGCACCACGTCTCGGCGATCGCCAGCTGTTAGGAGAGGATTGACCATACTTGGGCAGAGATTGCCAGGGTTCAAGAGCTGCCACCGCTGGGAAATGTCGTAGCAGGCATCATGACCATTTCACACTCCAGCGCTCCCTGCGAGAGACTGTTCTCCGTGGTCAAAAAGAACACAAGTGATCAGAGGGTTTCCATAGCAGAAGACACTATGGAGGCACTGTTGGTTGTCAAATCGAGGCCTGGACATTATTCTGATGAAAGCAGGCAGTACTCCAACGACCAGCTTGACAAGCTTAAGAGTGCCTACTGTAACTCTTCAGAAGTAACTCATCACAATTGCCGATGAGGGACATGTCTGAACATTCATTGAGCTGTTATGTTACACTTTGCTCACTGTCTCTCAGGTGGTAAGTTGTGTGTTATGGTTCCCATTTGATTAGCGTCTCTTAAACATATAACTTTACCGGAGATTTCTCTCGCATCGTACATTCACCTCTCCCCCCCTCCCGCCCCCCGATTACCCATTCAGCAGGGAAGAGTACACATTGGTCTCTGAGGGGATAAATAAGTCTGGACGTTCCCAAAATCAACACACAAACCTTTAAGAATGTTATTGTTGTTGTTGTCACAGATGTACTGTTGTAACTGTATAAAGTTTGGTGGTGGCAATTGAGTTCGTCCGTTCCATCACTGCATTGGTCGGACCAGTCACCTTGTTCGCGCATAGCTGTGCATAGCTGTCAGTCAAACCAGACAAGTTAATGACGAGCGAGATGCACAAAGAACCTTTGCGGGAGAGCTTTTTGGTGTGAAATTCGTTGGACAGGGTCAGTCCCACTGTATATGCCTCAGACGGCTGGATCCTCTGGTAGGAAACCTATTGAGACCGCTGCAGAGCGTCAATTCTTGGGACCTGCAGTGGATGACCATGACATCGTCCGTGCAACTGTCATGCCCCATGTTCTATACGAAACATTGCAGAACAAGTCTCCTGGCCGCTGGATCCTCATGAGGGTCTCCGCCGTCCAGACCGCTGGAACTGGCCACATACTTGGATAAACAAGCCATTGTTCGCCAAGGATTTGAAACCCGTCGGCTCCCCTCAGCTGGTACAGCCAACCAGTCGAAGCGATTTACCGGGGTGTGGACGGCGTCGTCGCAAGCCAGACTGCTACATGGAGCAGGTGAGAGCTGGATGACAGGTGAGGACCAAAGACAGTGACCTACCTTTATGGAGTACGGTGTGTTGCCCGATCAGAGATGCGCTCTTACTGTGGTAATTCACAGCAGTTGTCAAACGCAGAGTTAACCCGCTTCTGCCAAAGAGGACTAAAAAAGAACGGATATGCACAAAAGGTTCAGGATGAATGCCTTTTAAGGAAACACCCTAAAACAGTCTGCATATTTTCGCCAAAAGAATGCCCCTTTCAAAGAGACAGTTGTTTTGCACGAAACAATGAAAAGGGAGAAACGATGTTGCATAACTTTCTGCCTTTCACCCCTTGTTTATATATTTTATTGTATGCACTCAGTATTTGGTTTTTGGTTTGTTTGTTTGTTTGTTTTGTTTTGTTTTGTTTTGTTTTTAAGAATTTATGTTTTGAAACACATTAATCCAAATACACTGTCCACGCAAACCTTTCAAGTATTCATCATGGTGGATTTTAAAAAGCAGTTCTAAACCATGGGTCCTGGCTGACAGGGCAAACCATGCTGAACAGAGTCTGGGTGTAGTACAACGCAAGTAAGTAAACATAATGCTTAACGTCTACAGAAACCATAAGGCTTATTAGGGGACGGGGAGAAGGGGTTTGGAGGGGGTATGGAGGTTGGGGGAGAGGTGGTACAATGCAAGTTGTCTTGTCTTATTTCGCGCTGGGTCTTCATTAAAAAAAATGGCTATCGGCATGTCACAGCGCTTCCGGAAACGCAACCAGTGTCCTAGGCAAAAGGTCGGAAATGTTTCGAATGATAAATTCCCTGACCGTTTGACTGTGTGACACTGGTGGCTGATCGCAGTCCAGCATCTACCCATCACGCATTGGCCCTAGCCCCTTCAAAGTCACTGACGGTCTTTGTTCGGGTGTGATCAACGCAGAGAACAAATTTGATCTGAAGATGGCATTGTTTCAGCTGCTCGTCTGTGAAAAGATTAGACATAATTAGACCAAAAGCAGCCGAGATCACTACATGCTTTTTTCGAGATGTGTTTGCATCTTTCATATCTTTGCCTGTGATACCTAAAATGAGAAAGAGAGAGAGAGAACTCGAACTTGAAAACGTTAATACTCAAGGACAGTAGCGTTAGGTCCATTTAGACCTATCTAACAGCTAGTCCTTGCTATGCTACAAAACACAAATAAGCACGATTATACTATAAACAGATATAAGCACGAATAATAGCTGATAAAAGCAGTTACACAGAGTTACATGGGAATTAAAACAAATTCATGGACATACATGTATGTATACAGCACTCACTTTTTTTAGGCAAACGTGATTCAAACAAATCCGTCCAAGTTTGACGAAAGGTTAATCTCAGAAATATATTTGTAGGTTTAAAATATCAAGTGCACTTATTTTTTGCTCTGTAAATATTAAAGGATCACGAAGATTAATTTGTCTGCCCTTCAATGTCGAGGATTCAATTTTTTAAAGTGTACTTCGCTACAACCATCCCACACTACTGACACATAATCGATGTGTGGTTTTATGTGAGCGTTGTAGAAGATTTTCTGGTATCGATGTTGATGATACGTTGCAACTGAGAAAGAAGAATCTGTGTGTGTGTGTGTGTGTGTGTGTGTGTGTGTGTGTGTGTGTGTGTGTGTGTGTGTGTGTGTGTGTGTTACATGCTTTTGCATAATTCATGTGTTCGATCTAGGCATACCATCGAAATTTGTTGTCGACAAGGAGACCTAGTAGGCGATGCTCAGTTACAGTTTTAATAGTCTGACCATCGAATGATAGTTTCAACTACAAGTCTGAGAGCTGGTGCTTTTGTCGTGTAGTAATTACCATTGACTTTGTTTTTTACCGGATTGATGAGCATATAATTAGCGTTGCACTACATTGAAATACGGTCAAGACAAAGCTGTAGTTTTGTTTTGTTTTGTTTTTTAATGTGCACGACGCTTTTTCCTGTGAGCATATGACACTCTGCAGAGTTTTATGGCATATGTAGAGGTAGATCATTAACATAGACGCAGAAGAGTACAGGTCCCAAGACTGGCCCTTGTGGTACACCATATTTAACAGTTCCTTTAGAAGAGTAGGAGCCACGGATAAAGACACATTGTACTCTATTTTTAAGGTATGAACAGAAAAAAAGACAATGAGTTCGAACTGTTCAAACAGAAAGCTTTGAGAATAAAATTCTGTGATCAACGAGATCGAACGCTTTTTTAAAGTCCAAAAAGACATCTTCGGACAGGTCTGATCTATTTATAGCTGAGCTGAAAGCCACGAGTCAGTCAGTCGTGCAAGTGCCGTATTGCAAGAGTGTTTACGGCGAAACAAGAGCAACAGTCGTTGCTGTCTCAAGCGTTTAAAATCAGTTGTACCAGTTTTAAAACCTGGTAGCAAGAGACGCGACAAGTCCTTCACGGAGAGATGGACTTTGCCCGTTAGGGTGCCAGGGTCGACTCCTTCTTGCCGACAGTACTGTCAAAGCTTGGAGAGGCGCATGAAGTGGATCTTGTTGCCGACACAAAGGATTCCCAGGCCTTTGTTGAGTGCGGCGATCGTGTCGTTAGCCTGGGCAGGGATTGCCGCTGCTGCAACATCAGCTGTGGAAGGTAGTGGCGGGTGCTGAATGGAGGGGGTAGTGCTGGTGTATTTAAGGATAGTAAGCTACTACTATCTTTGGTGTATTGGCCATTGTTTGTCGTTGTGTGAATGCGCTGACCTGTGGTTGAAGACTAATGGGTTGTTGATTGTGGTCTGTCTGTTTGAATGGCCTTGTCTGATTTGGTGCTCTTCTTGATGTCCTTAAATTTGTCTTCTAAGTCCTGACACCTGTGTTCTATCTGCCTTTCTTGGAATTCGTTTCCCGCGGTCAAATCCTGTACTTGTTCGTGCTGTTGTTGGTGGACAGGAAGTGTGCGTGAGGCTTGAATTTTGTAGTCTTGGAACTCCTCGTACAATCTGTCCACCATCTCTTGGAGATCTGACTGGGGTACTGAGCCAGTAGCGGCAAGGGTGATGTCGGTACCGCTGCGTTCGGCAGCAGTGGTATCGATGTCGTCACTGCCATTGCTGTCGGAGGGAGAAGCTGCGCTGGTGGCGGTACTGGTGTGTCCGTCATCTGTGGTGTCGTCGTCGTCATTGCTGTCGGAGTGAGAGCTGGTGCTGATGTCGACGTCGAAGTCACCGCTGTCGGAGGAAGAACTGGTGGTGGTGCTGGTGTGCCCGCCGGCACTGGTGTTGACGCCGCCAGAGCTGGTGGTTGTGTCGACGTCAACGTCACTGCTGTCGGAGGGAAAGCTGGTGGTGGTGGTGGTGTGGCCATCGGCAGTCGGAGGGAGTGCTGGTGTTGCCGCCAGCAATGGCGTTGACGTCGCTGCCACCGCTGTCGGAAGGAGTGCTGGCGTCGGTGCTGGTGTGGCCGTCACCAGTGGCGTCGACGTCAACGTCACCACAGTCGGAGGGAGAGCTAGTGGTGGTTCTGGTGTGGCCGGCGACAGCAGTGGCGTCGACGCCGACGCCACCGCAGTCGGAGGGACAGCTGATGGTGGAGCTGGTACTGGTGCGGCGACAGCAGTGGAGTCGACGTCTTCACCGCAGTCGGAAGGAGACCTAGTGGTGGTGCTGGTGTGGCCGACAGCGGTGGCGTCAATGTTGTCGTCAGCAGCGCCGATACCGTCGTTGAAGTTGTTGTTGTGGGTGCTGTTCCCATGCAGTAATGCAACGGCTCCAATGGCTACAGCAGGCGAGGAAGTGTCGCTGGGATCGACGCCTTCCAGGTCTTCTGCTGCTGGCAGCGGAGGAGGAAGGATGGAGGCTTGGTTCCAGGCTGCGATGTGAGTGACACCGACTCGGCAAGAACCCGAACCACAGCCTGGAGGCGATTAAACTCGTCCTACACCCAACTGCGACATGTTTTGGCCCTGAACGAAGATGTTGCCGTTTGTCCAGTACTGGTGCATGAGGAGCTGTTTTGGGTCACCATGGTGCAGCCTGACCGATGTCTGGCATAGTAGCGCACGGACGGCAGACACACCTGCATCCTGTCGTTGTAGTCAAGCGCTACTTCTTGGAGGTGGCCATCCATTTCCTGAGAGTCCATCCATGTTGTAGTGTAGCCATGGATGACGGGAAGGTCTATCACGTAGTGGTATCGTAACACAGCCCTCCAGAAAGGGAGAAATTCTGTCGTCGTACGAAACGTCACTTCGTTAGGGTCTTTTTCTTTCTATCTTCCCCCCCCCCCCCCCCCCCCCCATTTTATTTCATCACAGTGAGTGATGAGATTTGGCGCGTGCTCGTGTAATCATACTTCATAGTAGTGGTCAGCGGCCCGTGTACAGTCCACAAAATGTTTAATTGGAAGAAGCGATTACTGGAAACTGTTATTTACACAGATAAATCGACCGTCCGTGGTCAGATAACAACGAAAGTTCCATATGTAAAATCACTAGAAGTTTATCTACATATACACATATGTTTTACAGAGTTGCAGCACTGGTACAGCGTAAAAATACATAACACGTCGGAGATGAACCTTGTCCCTGTCGACCGGTCTAGACCACGTGAGAGAGAGACAGAGACAGACAGACAGACAGACAGACAGAGAGAGCTGGGTCGGGTTACAACTTTACAAGAGTAAACCAAATAGCGACATCAGACCCAAAACATATAATTATGTTACCTGTTTGGTGCCACAATGAAACTCAAGCAGCCCACATTTCCGAGTGACGCAGAAGTTCTCATCAGTGTCGTCGCTGCAGTCAGACCGGAAGTTGCACACAAACGTATATGACAGTTGCTCTATTTCACTGGCGCAAGTGAACAGCGGTGGAATGTGCGTCAGGTGTGACAGACAGGCATTACCCTGTTTGTAACATGCACTCTTTGCCTCACAAGCAATGAAACTGTGAGTCAGGTGGCCAGCTGGACATGCTATAAAGGAAACAGCTGATAAGTCTCCTGGTCTCGGTACATTAACTGGGGTATGGCCCTCGTTTGCCTTATTTATCAAAGGAAATTGCCCATTTGACGGATTCTCCTTATTTGAAAACGCTTCACACAAGACTGCTTTGTCCAGGTAGCCCATATTATCGGCCCGCTGTAGTCCATGGCCTTCATAATCTGGACTATGTATTATGGCAATATTCTTGCTTTCATCCAGCAGTAGAGATTCGATGTGATTGTAGAATTGGGTAGTTCCATCTAACCATTCCAAAGTGTTTCTGTAGCTGATGAAACAGAAATACAGTACAATCGTATAGTTTCACAGAACCTCGGAACAGGTGTCATAGAGCCCCGAACAATTTTCGACCATTACAAAGAACAGGTGTTATAGAGCCCCCAACAATGTTCGACCATTACAAGGAACAGGTGTCATAGAGCCCCCAATAATGTTCGATCATTACAAGGAACAGGTGTCAATAGAGCCCCGAACAATGTTCGATCATTACAAGGAACAGATGTCATAGCGCCCCCAACAATGTTCGATCATTACAAGGAACAGGAGTCATACAGCCCCCAACAATGTTCGATCATTACAAGGAGCAGGTGTCATACAACCCCCAACAATGTTCGATCATTACAAGGAACAGATGTCATAGAGCCCCCAACAATGTTCGATCATTACAAGGGGCCAAACTTTGGATAAGAATTCACTTAGGCGTGTAACAGCGGCAAGGTCACGCAGACTGTCAGGTAAATTTGTATTCTCATTTAAGTTACGACATATTTCAAGAATCCAAAATATCTAGCTAGCTGTGTGTCATTTGCTGCTATTGTTAATGCCACTGTTGCTGCTACTGTTAATACTAATGCTCCTGTTGCTGCTACTGTTAGCGCCATTGTTGCTGCTACTGTTATTACTAATGCCCCTGTTGCTGCTACTGTTAATGCCACTGTTGCTGATACTGTTCATACTAAAGCTCCTGTTGCTACTACTGTTAATGCCACTGTTGCTGATACTGTTAATACTGATGCTCCTGTTGCTGCTACTGTTAGTACCATTGTTGCTGATACTGTTAATACTAAGGCTCCTGTTGCTAGTATTATTAACGCCACTGTTGCTGCTACTGCTAATGCTTCTGTTACTGCTATCGTTAATGCTCCTGGCTGCTAATGCCCCTGCTGCTGCCACTGTTGCTGCTAATGCTTCTGCTATAGTCTGTTGCCACTAGTGCTCTTGATGATGCTAATGTTAATGCTTCTGCTGTTGTCACTGTTGATGCTAATGCTCCTACTATTAATGCTAATGCTGCAGATGTTACAGCTGTTGCTGTGAATGCCAATGCTCCTGCTGCCATTCTTATGATAATGCTTCTGCTGCTGCCACTGTTAATGCTAATGCTCCTGCTGGTACTGTTAATGCTAATGCTTCTGCTGCTGCCATTGATAATGCTAATGCTCCTGTTGGTACTGTTAATGCTAATGCTCCTGCTGCTGCCAGTGTTAATGTTAATGCTCCTGCTGCTGCCAGTGTTAATGCTAATGCTCCTGCTTCCGCCACTGTTAAAGCGAATGCTCCTGCTGCTGCCACTGTTAATGATAATGTTTTTGCTGCTGCCGCTGTAAATGCCAATGTTCCTGCTGCTGCTGCCACTGTTAATGATAATGCTTCTGCTAGTAGTGATAATGCTAATACTCTTGCTGATAATTTTAGTGCTCCTGCTGCTGCCACTGATAATGCTAATGCTTCTGCTGGTACTGTTAATGTTCCTGCTGCTGCCTATATTAATGTTGATGCTTCTGCTGTTACTGTTAATGCTAATACTCCTGCTAATACTGTGAATGCCAATGCTGCTGCAGCTGCCACTGTTAATGCTCCTGCTCCTGCTAGTAGTGTTACTGCTAATGCTCCAACTGTTGCCATTGTTAATATCAATGCTCCTGCTGCTGCCACTGTTAATGTTAATGATTCTGTTGGTAGTGTTAATGATAATGCTTCTGCTGGAGCCACTGTTAATGCTAATGCTCCTGCTGCTGCCACTGTTAATGCTAATGCTCCTGCTGGTACTGTGAATGCTAATGCTTCTGCTGCTGCCACTGTTAATGCTAATGCTTCTGCGGCTGCCATTGTTAATACTAATGCTCCTGTTGGTACTGTTAATGATAATGCTCCTGCTGCTGCCAGTGTTAATGTTAATGCTCCTGCTGCTGCCACTGTTAATGATAATGCTCCTGCTGCTGCCACTGTTAATGCTAATGCTCCTGCTGCTGCCACTGTTAATGCTAATGCTCCTGCTGCTGCCACTGTTAATGATAATGCTTCTGCTGCTGCCACTGTAAATGCCAATGTGCCTGCTGCTGCTGCCACTGTTAATGATAGTGCTTCTGCTGGTAGTGTTAATGTTAATACTCTTGCTGGTAATGTTAGTGCTCCTGCTGCTGCCACTGATAATGCTAATGCTTCTGCTGGAACCGTTAATTCCAATGTTCCTGCTGCTGCCATTATTAATGTTAATGCTTCTGCTGTTACTGTTAATGCTAATACTCCTGCTAAGACTGTGAATGCCAATGCTGCTGCAGCTGCCACTGTTAATGCTCCTGCTGCTGCTAGTAGTGTTATTGCTAATGCTCCAGCTGTTGCCACTGTTAATGCCAATGCTCCTGCTGCTGCCACGGTTAATGATAATGCTTCAGCTGGTAGTGTTAATGCTAACGCTTCTGCTACTGCCACTGTAAATGATAATGCTCCACCTGCTGCCACCGTTAATGCTAATGCTCCTGCTGGTACTGTTAATGCTAATGCTTCTGCTGCTGCCACTGTTAATACTAATGCTCCTGCTGGTACTGTTACTGATAATGCTCCTGCTGCTGCCAGTGTTAATGCTAATGCTCCTGCTTCCGCCACTGTTAAAGCTAATGCTCCTGCTGCTGCCAGTGTTAATGATAATTCTCCTGCTGCTGCCAGTGTTAAAGCTAATGCTCCTGCTTTTGCCACTGTTAATGCTAATTCTCCTGCTGATTCCAGTGTTAAAACTAATGCTGCTGCTGCCACTGTTAATGCTAAAGCTCCTGCTGCTGCCATTGTTAATGCTAAAGCTCCTGCTGCTGCCACTGTTAATGCTAAAGCTCCTGCTGCTGCCACTGTTAATGATAAAGCTCCTGCTGCTGCCACTATTAATGCTAATCCGAACAGACGAATTGCTAATGCTCCTGCTGCTGCCACTTAATGCTAAAGCTGCTGCCGCTACCACTGTTATTATTAATGCTGCTGCTACTACTATTGTTACTGCTGCTGCTGCTACTACTGTTACTGCCAATGCTCCTGCTGCTGCCACTGTTACTGCTGCTGCTGCTGCTGCTGCCACTGTCACTTCTAAGGGTTCTAAGGCTCCTGCCACTGTTAAGGCTAATGTTCGTACTGCAGCAACCAGGCATACTATGTTGGAAATATCAAATAAAATGTAATAAAAATGTAATATGACGTTAAAACTGTGTTAACGTACATTGGAGGCTTCGTGGGTGACGAAAGGAAAAGTCCAATGTAGATCACGTGCCATCGTGTAAAAGGGCTGTAGTCGCTATTAAGCTGTCTTACAATGTCTTTCCACTCTGCTGGTGTTTTTAGCATTGCCAGGTGCATTCCGTAGCGTGAACATGATTTCCACACTTCGATGGCTGAGTTTACGCCATTCAGAAACCTGAACAATGTAACAGTAGCCTGCAATCAGGAACGGCAGGGAGCAACATTCTGAGGTAAAACCATAACGAAAAATACACGGATAAACAATGAACTTCATATATTTTCATAACTTGTTAAAATATCCACGACATTTTCGTATGGCAAAGGGGGTGTGTGCGGTCTTGACGCCGTGAACAGTTGTTGGCATAAAAGGGGTAGGTATCTTCACAAGTTAGTTAGTTAGTTAGTTGGTGCTTTCAGCCCAGTCAAGTGTCTTCACGACAAAACTGTGAAGGCAATAAAGGTTTATGAAATCTTGTACCATTAGTCTGAAACAGAACGAGGCCCAGAACGCTCGTGCAGACTCAGCACACAAGGGAGTTAATTAGCGTTCGAAATACGTAACGCAAGTACAACAACGACGGCCTCAGTCGCCTACGGTAACTCTCACCTGGCATGCGTGAAAATATGTACCTCTGGTGGAGTTTATGTAGCTTGTATTTACAGACATGCCAGGTGAGAGTTACCGTAGGCGACTCGGGTCTTTGTTGTTGTACTTGCGTTACGTATGTATTTCGAGCGCTAATTAACCCCCTTGTGTGTTGATCATGTACCATTAGTTTCCGACCTTTTGTAAGCCCGTTCTTACCACCAATGGTCTATTTAGCTAGTTCTTTGAATATGAGAAAGGGCAGTTCTTCGCACTTGAAATGAAGCAATGCGTTATTACAACACTTTAGCTGCACAGCTTGAGGTTACACAAATGTACGTTCAGAATGAGCTTTGAAACAGAAATTACGGTAACCCTGCGCCTTTGCAAACACGAAAACAAAAATGTCTTCGTTTTTAGAAATACACCAAGGATATCAGAAAACGATGTTTTAAGCTCCAGAAAAGGCAGGAAAAGCAAGTCGTTTTCCACCCTTTTTTGCTGATTTCTTTTGACCGACTTCGTTAGTATTTCTACTCGGCATCGACCGGGGCTCTTTGTGCCACTGGACACGTTGGGTCAGAGCAATGTTTTACACAATCGAATTGAACCATTATGTTTTGATTGTTTCTTGTCCAGTTTTTTGTTTTTGAGTAACGAAATCTCATTTTCATTGGCTTTTTGTTTTGTTTTGTTTTGTTTTGTTGTTTTTTGTTCCTGACGGCGGTTCCGTTCGATGCTGGGCAGAAATGCTAACTATCGCAAGACGAAATCTGCAACAACAACGAAAGTGGAACATGTCTTGGTTTTCCTGCCTTTTCTGCTGTTTTCTAGCTTAAAACATGGTTTTATGAAATCCTATGGTGTATTTTTAACGAAACCTTTCATTTGTTCCTGTGTTTGCTGGTTAATTGCTGAAGTCAGTGCACATGTACTGAAGTAACGCAGCCATTGTATACTATCTGAGTCACATGCAAACGCGTCCCCTTTCCCAATTCCCTGAAAACAATTCTATTGATCTCTTATGTGCTCAGAACTAAAGTGACCACTGCACTGGAAATAATATATTTCAGCTGTTACGACTGCTGTTACCTGAAGCAGCTGCTTCCAGCTGCCACTTGAGAGCCGCACTTGTCACTGGTGTAGGGACACTCCCTCTCGTCCTCTCCTGCCGCACAGTCCCACAGCATGTTGCAAGGAAAGTGCAGCTGGAAGTCAGGCCAGTGAGGCACGGAACAGTTCCACGTGCCGTCTGGAAGCTGCTCCGGTATCTGCGAGTTCTCGTGGAAAGAAAAATACAGCCTGAACCTGGCAGCAGTCTTCGCCGTCGAAGGACCGCTTCCCTGGCCTTTGACGAAACGCACATCTATCTCGTTTGCCTCGATCAGTTGCGCGTAAAACGTCTCTATGTGAACATTTTCCTTGAACGGTCTTCCGTCGACGTTTATCACCAACGCATCTTGGTTTACTAGATTTGTGATATGCAGACTGAGGAGAACTTGGTGAGACTTTGGTACAGCTAACCGCACTGAGCTGCCTGTCGGATCCGAGTTGCTGCCCTTCTTCCGGCCCAAGTGGATGTAGCCTTCAGTGCACTCATGATAGTTGTTACCATTATCATTGTCGTCGTGATGAAAAACATCATACGTCAAGAACATCATGCTTAAAGAGGTATTAATTACTTGTGTTACTTGGCCTGTTACTCTGTACTTTGTCCGTCAGGCAATTTGTTGATTTTTCTTTTTTAATTTTGGGGTTATTGATCTGTTAATATGTTCTGTGTTCATGTTGCAGTTTGGTGGATGGGTGGGTGGATGTGAGTGTTGTTCGTTTGTTTGTTTGTTTATCATCATGAAGCGTCTTAAAACTTGTAAGGTTTTTCGTTGGCTGCTCATCGATCCCACCCAAGGTCTTTTTTATTGCGGCCAAATTACATTAACGACGAATTCTCTTCTTTTTAAACTTCAAGTGGGACTTCAGTCCAATAACCACGCAGGTTTACGAGATAATAACGAGATAAACCGACCACAGTACTAATTTATAGGGCTAATCAATTATTATTTTTAATACAGACTAAACAAAAACCAGAATGATCCAGTGTGATGTGCCAGTTGGGTCGATGGCTGTAATGCTAAGTATATGAAAGAAGAAAATGTTACCTTTGTTCTTTGCAAAGTAGTGAATCTCCAATTCCGGCTCTCTTTCGAGAACGCTATAAAAGCGAGCACGGAAGGAAAATGGTCGAGTGAATCCCAGCCACGTGAGCACGATGTCCAGCTTGCGGACAACGGTCTCCTCTTCGCACGCGCGCTGCTGGGGCTGACAACCCACTTGCGGCGTTTCGGTCTGTTGAGGCTTCCAGACGTCCAGCGAAACGGTGCACGAGCTTTCTCGGTTCAGGGGTGCCTGTGACATTTTGGTAAAAGCGAATTGCAGGTTTTGTTGTTGTTGTTGTTTTCTTGGCAGAGAAGAGTTTTCTGGCCGTGCACTCTCGTTCACCAGGCTTCGCTACCGGCAGAGTCAGTAAGTGACTCGGTGTTTTACGCCCAGTAAACCATTACGGTCATATCAGGGCGAGGCTACTGGCAGAAGGCTTCGAAATTTCTAGCCATAATGCGCTTTGAATTGACTGAAAATATAGATGAATGAGATCAGTCAATAGTAATTATTGTTGTGCTTACGGCTGTATTGCAAAAATCGATTTTAACTCGTTTCGTGAAAGGGAGAATCATTTTGTATTCCTGCCTGGCTTAAAATCTCGAAGACAGCTGCCCAGCCGCAGAAGGGCTACAAAAGAGATCAGACACATCCACCTTCGAAACGTATAAGCGTATATCGACAATACTTACAGAAAATCTTTTTACGATGAAGACTCTTCCTCTCGCTGGTGTCACAGTGATGCGACACTTCAGAAAGTTCCGGGTCTCGTTGCCCTCCAATTCGTCCCGACTGGGTAGGCCAAGGTCGGTTGCCGACTTTAAGTTGAGTTGCAACTTGTCTGCTGGGTACTGAACATGATTGTCCAGCAGGAAGCAATCCCTCATTTGGGATGTCACAAAAGCCAGTGAGTTGTCGAATCTGCGATTCGGGTATTTTGTCCCGTTAAAGGTGGAAGTAGTTCGAATGTAGACACACCCCGCCTTCTGTGCGCTGTGAGCTGTGGAGCGTTGTGGGGTGCGGTCGGAGTTAAGCATGGTATTGGTTGAGGATGGTTGGGACCACATTGACAACGGTCCTAGTGACGACAGTCCTGGGTTGTCACGACGAATTTCACCCACACTTTGGGATGTTGACGCAGGCAGGGTGGTGCCTGAGTCCATACCACCGTGTGTCGTGGAGTCATTGAGTTTTTGTGACGCAAACAGCGGTTGTGGCGTTTTCCAGTTGCTAAGATCAGTATTACTGACATCTTCTTGTTCAGATGGAGGCTGTGGAGATTTCCAGTCCGAGGTATATTTCGTTACGCCATCACAGTTCACGGCAGAATTCGTCGACGCAAGCAAAACAAACCATAGCAGATACATTCTTTTTTAATAAAAGTGGGACATCAGACTGCGCTTCTTCCGACACCTGCGAACAAAACACATGAAAAATTACATAAATTATAAAGGCTGAAGAGACTCAGGAAATTCTCTTATCCCGGACTACTGCTGCCGGGAACGTCCTTCATGAAGACACTGTCATTGCTCCCAGGCTGGAAACCTTCATGGTCTGGTAGGTGCCCTCCTCATCTGATTTCCTCTCCCTCCCCAATACTCCCCCCCCCCCCCCCTCCCACACACACACACACACACACATACATGTTTTTAACACTCAACCGCAGCTGACTTCGCAAATACTTTTCCCTGCATCTTGCGCTGCACTATCCACTCAAAAGTTGACAGTAATCTTCAACGTGTTGAAGCTGGTCAGCTATACAGAAGACCATCAGTCGAGTTCCACCTCTTACCCTTCAACTTCGCTCTGCACATATCAGAAATCACGCATCATCCGGTCTTCCAGCGAGAAGCGTTTAAAAATTCCAAAACGTGATTTGAAATATTTTAATGAGTGATCGTTCAGTTTCAGTGTTCCATCTCAGTCTGGAATTCGCTGCCTGCCAATATTTTAGTGAGCGATCGTTAGTTTAAGTTTTCCGTCTGTCTGGAATTCGCTGCCTGCCAGTCTGCCAGATCTCCTGCCACTCTGTCCGAGTTCAAATTCCAGCTCAAGACTTTCCACATTAGACAGGCCTTTTCACAAACCTATGTAGGCCATTGCTGTGACCATAGATTATGTGTATGTCTAAGTGTATATATGTGCGTGCGTATATATATATATATATGTGTGTGTGTGTGTGTGTGTTGTTGTGTGTGTGTGTGTGTGTGTGTGTGTGTGTGTGTGTTAGCGCACTTCAGTTTTTGTATTGCAAAAAGATTTGCGCTCTATAAGAGCTATCCGTTAGCAACAGCGCTTCAAATACACGTCCCTCGGGGTTTACTACCTGGCTGTTAAAGTCACAGGTGTCCACCGGGGATTACCTGCCGGGCTGTAAAACTCGATGAAGAAACTCAGATTTCTGAGCGGAAATGTGATCTGTATTGATCAACAACAAAAATAACATCACCGGAATTTCATGATGGTTAGAAATGATAATTTTATATACCCCTCAAAGATTTCAAAGGATCAAAAATTCTGGTGCAAAATACGATTGTGTTTATCGTTTATCTCTGCTTGTTGCAAAAAGTCTTAAAATGTGTGTGTTTTGAAAGGCTATTTTTCTCACACGAGAAACAATTAATCTGTCACACCGAACGGATTAGTCATTATCCCACAGAGTCACAGACAAGACATTCGACCGATTTTGTCGCGAAAAGGCATTGCTATTTTAGCGTACAAAACATGTACACTCGGACTTGTCTGTTAGATTTACTTCCGTGCTTGTCTTGATGAGACTGGTCCGATACTTGTTTGGACACTTCATAAGATAATGCATGTGTAATTGTATTTTTGCGTTCATTTTGCAAGGTACGTTCAGATAATAACTAATATCGTTTAACTACATTTCAAAGTTTGTTTTTTGCGGGACTTGTTTCATAACATCTTATGCTACACATAGAAATGGGATAAAGTCTTCACAGACTTGTAGAATTGAACATTTTAACACATTAAGACCATTACATCAATGCATCTAAATGTCCTAACCGACGACAGTATACCTGTTCGTGTTTCCATAATTATTGCCTTGCAAGCATTTGGGTCTGCGTTGTGGGCGCGGTAAACTCGGATAAAACAAATGTTTTAGTATCCAGAGAGAACAGTGACATGAACTGATCTAGATAATGAGATCGAAACACATAAAAGGTGGAAAAAGAACGCTATTTATTAGGACAAAACACAACATGCGAATTTTCGGGGTAATCCCCTTTATCAAGCTACAAAACGACGCTCAAACAACAGTAAACGGTGAAAAGTGATGAAAAATGAGATGGAGAGCTAAACCACTTGTCTGTTTTTGACTTGTCCAGTGCTTGGAAGAATCTATCTAGATGTCGCCATTATGATTATTGATATTGATAATCCCACAGACTGATCACGGTCAGTGTTGCGTTATACCCCTCCCTCGCAAAAAGTGAGATCCTCTCTGCTAAAAACGCAGCGGTACCAAGAACCAGTTCAAAGTACCATTATATTTTCTCACATCCAGTGCGACAGTTTCCGTAGGCGATTCGGGCCTTTGTAGTTGTGTCTGTTAATTGTTATGTGTGTGACGTCTGTCGAGCACTACTGATTCGCTCTTTTAAGAGATGATGTACATTTGGTGAATTTTGTGTACCTTATATTTTTTTCTCGCATGTGAAATGAATTGCTGTAGGCGATTCAAGTCTGTAATATTGTGTTCCTTGTTATGCAGATGACGTCTGTCGAGTGCCGTTAATTCCCTTTGCTTGTTGATTTTCTCTTGTAGCCTTGCATACCGTACTTAAAAATTCTGCCTTCCCAGTTCATGCAGCTGCATGTTTTCCTAATCCACTTTCCCCTAAATTCGTCCTATGCGGTTGACGTAACGTTATTTGAAACAACAACAAAAAAACTCTACTTTCCCTGCAGTGGAGTACTGTGGACACAAACATGCAGGTCCCCTCTTATAAGCGTGAAGTCTGTCAGAATACAGCCTTGTATGTATGGCCCGCTGCCAGGAAATCTACTGTACTAATTTGTACCTTCCCGGGTTATTCAAATTCATTTCACTTTACAAATCCTCTCTCCACTTTTTATCTGCCGCTTTAGGACTGGGTGACGCATTTCCTCGTATGTTCCTGCGTAATAAAATCGGTCACCCGTGACTACAGCTCCCCGTGCTGTGAGCCTGCAAAACACAGATGGGCACCAACACGTGTTTTCTTCTGTAGATCTAAACAGTCAATCTCTTTTACGTGTGAGTTGATAAATCGATTTTTTACCTTGTGTGTCTTTCTTCTTCTTCATCTTCTTCTTATTATTATTCCTTTTGTGTGTGTGTGTGTGTGTGTGTGTGTGTGTGTGTGTGTGTGTGTGTGTGTGTGTTTGTGTTTGTTTGTTTGTTTGTTTTTGTTTTGTTTTGTTTGTTGTTTTTCTGCAGGTACTCGAACACGTTCCGAAGAGTTTGCCTCATTTAAAAAAAGAGAAGTTGTAACTAAATTGAAAGTGGATTTTGATATTACGTTTCCTATTGGGTACTTTGTGTAGTCTCACTTGAGTAAGCGTGCCGTGTTAAGCAAGCGACTCGAGATTTCAACCCAGCGGCAGTCAGACGTTGACCTTACCAGACCGTCCACACATCCTGACTGGATACGCTGATGTCTTGGATGCGACGCTACCCTTGATGCGATGCCGCCACCATCCATCCGGTTTTATGATCAGAGTCTTTCCATGGCGGCACTGGTCTGGGGTTTGCTTCTCACTTCGTGTCAAGCCTGGACAGACTGACAGAGGCTATAGGTGTCAAGCCTGGACAGACTGTCAGAGACTATAGGTGTCAAGCCTGGACAGACTGACAGAGACTATAGGTGTCAAGCCTGGACAGACTGACAGAGACTATAGGTGTCAAGCCTGGACAGACTGACAGAGACTATAGGTGTCAAGCCTGGACAGACTGACAGAAGCTATAGGTGTCAAGCCTGGACAGACTGACAGAGGCTATAGGTGTCAAGCCTGGACAGACTGACAGAGGCTGTAGGTGTCAAACCTGGACAGACTGACAGAGGCTATAGGTGTCAAGCCTGGACAGACTGACAGAAGCTGTAGGTGTCAAGCCTGGACAGACTGACAGAAGCTATAGGTGTCAAGCCTGGACAGACTGACAGAGGCTATAGGTGTCAAGCCTGGACAGACTGACAGAGGCTATAGGTGTCAAACCTGGACAGACTAACAGAAGCTATAGGTGTCAAGCCTGGACAGACTGACAGAAGCTATAGGTGTCAAGCCTGGACAGACTGACAGAGGCTATAGGTGTCAAGCCTGGACAGACTGACAGACCCTATAGGTGTCAAGCCTGGACAGACTGACAGAGGCTATAGATGTCAAGCCTGGACAGACTGACAGAGGCTATAGGTGTCAAACCTGGACAGACTAACAGAAGCTATAGGTGTCAAGCCTGGACAGACTGACAGAAGCTATAGGTGTCAAGCCTGGACAGACTGACAGAGTATAGTGTAACCTGGACAGACTGACAGAGGCTATAGTGTCAAACCTGGACAGACTGACAGAAGCTATAGGTGTCAAGCCTGGACAGACTGACAGAAGCTATAGGTGTCAAACCTGGACAGACTGACAGAGGCTATAGTGTCAAACCTGGACAGACTAACAGAGGCTACAGGTGTCAAACATGGACAGACTGTCAGAGAGTACAGGTGTCAAGCGGTTGGAAGGCTGCCAGAGACTATAAGTGTTAAACCGTTGGACAGACTGTCAGAGACTATAGGTGTCAAGCCGTTGGACAGACTGTCAGAGACTATAGGTGTCAAGCCGATGGACAGGCTGTCAGAGACTATAGGTGTCAAGCCGATGGACAGGCTGTCAGAGACTATACTGTACTGAGGTGTCAAGCCGGTGGACAGGCTGTCAGAGACTATAGGTGTCAAGCCGATGGACAGGCTGTCAGAGACTATACTGTACTGAGGTGTCAAGCCGGTGGACAGGCTGTCAGAGACTATAGGTGTCACGCCTGGACAGACTGTCAGAGACTATAGGTGTCAAACCTGGACAGACTGTCAGAGACTATAGGTGTCACGCCGCTGGACAGGCTGTCAGAGACTATAGGTGTCACGCCGCTGGACAGGCTGTCAGAGACTATAGGTGTCACGCCTGGACAGACTGTCAGAGACTATAGGTGTCACGCCGCTGGACAGGCTGTCAGAGACTATAGGTGTCAAACCTGGACAGACTGTCAGAGACTATAGGTGTCACGCCGCTGGACAGACTGTCAGAGACTATAGGTGTCACGCCGCTGGACAGACTGTCAGAGACTATAGGTGTCACGCCGCTGGACAGGCTGTCAGAGACTATAAGTGTCAAGCCTGGACAGACTGTCAGAGACTATAGGTGTCACGCCGCTGGACAGGCTGTCAGAGACTATAGGTGTCAAATCTGGACAGGCGACAGACATTTTTGTGAGAGAAAAAAAGAGCGGTGAATTCTCTTCATGCCATGCCCTTTTCGGGGTACCACAACGCCTTCCCAAAAACGCCTTGGACGCCTGCAACTCTATGTGAACAGCAATGCAGAGTACTTCGAATATCGCTGCATATTTCACTGCTATAAGTCTTTTCGTTTTGGAGTTATAGGATCACTTGCAGAACTTCTCGACTGCCCCTACTATCAGTAACCATCAATTCACTAGACTTTGTGCCATTTTTAATTAATTTGTTTTATACCTATTTCATTTCGTTGTCATTCAATATTTGTAATTTTCTTAATTCTTATGCATCTTTCTGGAAAATAGATTTCATCTTCAATCTTGTGTCGAGTCTGTATGCCAGAGTCAGAAACTAGGTGTCAAGCTTGACATGACAGGATCGGACACGACTGCCGTGTGCGTGTCAGTCTACATGACAGGATCGGACACGACTGCCGTGTGCGTGTCAGAGTCTACATGACAGGATCGGACACGACTGCCGTGTGCGTGTCAGAGTCTACATGACAGGATCGGCCACGACTGTGTCAGAGTCTACATGACAGGATCGGACACGACTGTGTCAGAGTCTACATGACAGGATCGGCCACGACTGTGTCAGAGTGTGCATGACAGGATCGGACACGACTGTGTGTGTCAGAGTCTACATGACAGGATCGGCCACGACTGTGTCAGAGTCTACATGACAGAATCGGACACGACTGTGTGTGTCAGTCTACATGACAGGATCGGCCACGACTGTGTGCGTGTCAGAGTCTACATGACAGGATCGGACACGACTGTGTGCGTGTCAGAGTCTACATGACAGTATCGGACACAACTGTGTGCGTGTCAGAGTCTACATGACAGGATCGGCCACAACTGTGTCAGAGTCTACATGACAGGATCGGCCACATTTGAACAGTTCAGTGACTAAGTGCCAAGCACGGCATTGACTGTTTGCCCGTCAGAGACAATGTGTCAAGCAGAACTAGCATCAGAAGGATGTTCGTGAGAGACTTCATTCCAGCCTGAACCGGCTACAACTCCAATTGGCTGATCCTGCCACAAATTGCGTTTTTGTCACGATAGGTTTTGATGGAAACGTGCACTTGTTGCGACAAAAAATCGATTTGTGGCGGCGGACCCGGCAAATACACACAACCCGTTGCGTTTGAGGCATTGCATTATCAATCCCGAACGACGACGATAATGGTTATCATGCATACCAGCTCTGTCCATCTTCGCAACATCCGAACATTTGGAACACATAAGTATAAGTCGTTGCTCTTTTGTTGTTGTTTTCGCGTAAACTCTTATGGCTTGTTGCTTGGAAAAAAACACAAAAATTTGGCCAAAAGTTCCCATTGTTCGATTAAAATCCATTTATTTTTCACCTATTGTCTTTTGTCTTTTGAACGCTGGTAGTGTTGGTTTACTATACAAATCGTATGATAAAACAGGAAGGGGAAAGATTTAGTCAGCTGGATTTCAAAGGGGGAATTATAACTGTCATTATATTTTCAGTTTCCTGTGACCTTGTAAATGGCCTAGGTCAGCAAACATATTCAGAACGGGTAAAGCTCAACAGACGTGTGCTTTGTTTATTTAATTTTAATTTTATTTGTTTGTTTGTTTGTTTGTTTAGTGCTTCATTGTCCCTTGTGGGAAATTTGGGTCGTCCTTCCTAGGTAAAGCGCAGCAGCCGCAAGAGCAGAGCTACCCATTCCTACCAGTGAGCGCAGTATTTTCGTGTGTGGCCTTTCCAGTGAAGCATATATAGTACGGTAAACATGTTAAATGGTCCTTTAAAACGATTTGGTCATAGTTTCGGATCAAACCTCGTCAGTCTTGGACACGGAACCTGCGTGTTCATGACGCCCGAAGAATCTTTTTACGTGTGAGTTGATAAATCGATTTCTCACTTTGTGTTTGTCTTTTACCTTCTTCTTCTTCTTCTTCTCCCCCCCCCCCCCCCCCCCCCCCCTTCTCTCTCGCTCTCTCTCTCTCTCTCTTGTTGTTGTTGAGTTTTTTGTTTGTTTTTGGAGCAGATACTCGAACACGTTCCAAAGAGTTTGCCTCATTTTTTTTTTAATCAATTGCAACTAAATATAAAATGGATTTTGATATTACGTTTCCTATTGGGTACTTTGTGTAGTCTCACTTGAGTAAGCGTGCCGTGTTAAGCAAGCGACTCGAGATTTCAACCCAGCGGCAGCCAGACGTTGACCTTACCAGACCGTCCACACATCCTGACTGGATACGCTGATGTCTTGGATGCGATGCTACCCTTGATGCGATGCCGCCACCATCCATCCGGTTTTATGATCAGAGTCTTTCCATGGCAGCACTAGTCTGGGGTTTGCTTCTCACTTCGTGTCAAGCCTGGACAGACTGACAGAGGCTATAGGTGTCAAGCCTGGACAGACTGTCAGAGACTATAGGTGTCAAGCCTGGACAGACTGACAGAGCTATAGGTGTCAAGCCTGGACAGACTGACAGAGACTATAGGTGTCAAGCCTGGACAGACTAACAGAAGCTATAGGTGTCAAGCCTGGACAGACTGACAGAGACTATAGGTGTCAAGCCTGGACAGACTGTCAGAGACTATAGGTGTCAAGCCTGGACAGACTGACAGAGACTATAGGTGTCAAGCCTGGACAGACTAACAGAAGCTATAGGTGTCAAGCCTGGACAGACTGACAGAGACTATAGGTGTCAAGCCTGGACAGACTGTCAGAGACTATAGGTGTCAAGCCTGGACAGACTGACAGAGACTATAGGTGTCAAGCCTGGACAGACTGACAGAGACTATAGGTGTCAAGCCTGGACAGACTGTCAGAGACTAGATTCAAAGACTATATGTGTCAAGCCACTGAACAGACTGTCAGAGACTATAGGTGTCAAGCCGTTGGACAGGCTGTCAGAGACTACAGGTGTCAAGCGGTTGGAAAGCTGTCAGAGACTATGGGTGTCAAACCTGGTCAGACTGTCAGACTATAGATGTCAAGCCGTTGGACAGACTGTCAGAGACTACAGGTGCCAGGCCGATGGACAGGCTGTCAGACTATAGGTGTCAAACCTGGACAGGCTGTCAGAGACTATACGTGTCAAGCCTGGACAGACTGTCAGAGGCTATAGGTGTCAAACCTGGACAGACTGTCAAAGACTATAGTTGTCAAACCTGGACAGACTGTCAGAGGCTATATGTGTCAAGCCGATGGACAGGCTGTCAGACTATAGATGTCAATTATGCCTGGACAACCTGTCAGAGACAATACTGAGGTGTCAAGCCTAGACAGATTGTCAGAGACTATACTGAGGTGCCAAGCCTGGACAGGCTGTCAGAGACTGTACCGAGGTGTCAAGGTGAGCGTTACCGTGGGCGACTCAGGTCTTTGTTGTTGTGCTTGTGTGACGTCTTTCGAGCGCTAATTAACTCCCTTGTGTGTTGCTTCATCCAGTAGTCTGGCCTAGTGTAGCGGAAAATGTGAAACAGAATGACTGCTAGCGTTCTAAAACAAGATCCAAACACAAAAAGGTTCAAACGAACGCTTACACGGACACACAGTATGCTGGTGTGTCCGTGTTAAACAAGCGTTCGTTTGAACCTTTTTGTGTTCGGATCTTAGTGTAGCGGAGTAGGGACTGCGCGTTGGCGGCCTACTGATGTGATGTGGCCGCTACTGTAACTACAGAACCTTCAAATGCTGAACAGAAGCGGCGTAGACGGTTGGGACACCTCACGTCATTTGCTACCGCCCAGTCCCGCTAAACGACACTGTTGAATGAGGATTTTAAACTGAAAATAAAGCGGAGCTTTTAAAACAAAATCATCCATGTGAAATCTATGTGTTGATCTCTACTACAGGTAGAACAGCTCTAGAGAAATGTACTCACCTATACGACGACACGTAAGGAACAATTAAAAACACAAGCGCTTTCGACACATAGTCTTTGTCTGGTGTAAGAAGAGAGATAGAAAATAATAAAAGAAGAAGGAAGTAAAGAAAAAGATAGACAAGGGGTTGAAGTAAAACAACAGTACCTCTACTACAAACAGACACAAATGCTGCTTAAAATCACAGTGTGAGAAGGTCACGAGCAGACTACAGGTAGTAGAGAGAAAGGCCGACCTTTTTGGGAGAAACATGTTTTCACAGACGATATTTTAATAATAACAGCGGTCATTTCTATAGCGCCGTATCTCGCCGACAAGGGTAGGCACTGACACCACCGCGCTTTACAAGATCAACAGAAATGTACAAATTAAAACTTCAAAAATAATAATGATATAGTCATAATATTGTACACGTTCCTCGTACACCCCCCCCCCCTCCCCCCAACACACACACAGAATATATACACACACACACACTGTATACACACACAACACACAATGCACACGCACGCACGCACGCACGCACGCACGCACGCACGCACACACACACATCCCGCTGGGATGAATAAAGTATACCGTTATTGTTAAGGGCGCACAGAAGGAATATAACGAGGAGTGGGGGAGGGGGAGGGGGGGCGAAGGAGAGTAAGAAGACAAAATTTGAAATCACTTGCTGTGGTGTTGTTTGCAGAGGTGGGCTTTTAAGCGGAATGGGTCCTAAACAAAGTCTTAAAGAGAAACTTGACGCTGTAAACGCATTTTCATGTGATGATTCATAGCGATTAGGAAAGCGTGTCCGTGTGCGTGTGCGTGTGCGTGTACGTGTGTGTGTGTGTGTGTGTGTGTGTGTGTGTGTGTGTGTGGTGGTGTGTGTGTGTGTGTGTGTGTGTGTGTGTGTGTGTGTGTGTGTGTGTGTGTGTGTGTGTGTGTGTGTGTGTGATGTGTGTGTGTGTGTGCGCGCGCGCGCCAGCGCACGCGTGCGGACGAAGCGGATAATAATATATCCACATTAATTTTATGGTCTAGTATTTTTAGCTAATTGACTGGCTGGCTGGCTCAGTGAAAGTGACCTGCTATCTACCACACCAGAACAAAATCAAACTGACATTCTGTGTTGGGTAAACGACGATTTATTACAGATCAATAGTACAATGAGCATGTACTATCTCAACAAGTCACATACTGACAAAATTAGCACGAAATGCAAACGGTATTTAAACCACCTCATATCTACGGTTCCACTGCAGCAGGAACGAATCGACGAGTAAAAACCAAAAATATAGAAACAATAGATCAATAAAAATGACAAAGTAAAACCATTCATCATTACGAACTATACTCTGTAAAACCTGTATCACAACACACTGGACGGACTGCGGGTTGGAGTGGGGAATGTGACAAAACGTAAAGGAGATCATGGACTTTGTTGAGTCTGGAGTCTTTTTGTAATACGGGTGGCTTGGTGGCTTCCTGGCTGACTACAGTCATGGTGCATGGTTCAATGGTTCTTTTTAAGCATTGAGTGCAAACCAGTACTCACAAGTTTGATTTCATTTCTGTTTTACTGTTTGTGGCTTCAATACCAGGATTGCATTAATTACTATGTTCAAGTGTGTGAATGTGTTGTAATGTGAGCAATTTTGATGTCAGAATATGATGCATCTCAGTTTTCAGCACACAGAGTACCTCTGCAGGCCAGGTTCGGTTCAGGTCATATTTTAACACAATGGTTTGCTCATGACCAAGACTGATAGTAAGCACCAGTAATCAAACTGATGGTTACATGCTTGTGGTACTTTCTCTGTGGGCTCTTTTTCATATTTCTCTTGACTTTTACTGGTATTAAATCAGAGGTTTCTGCTCACCAAGTTCAACAATCAAAGGTGAAACTTGGAATATTAATATGAAGCCCTTCAACAAGCTCCACAACCACAGGTGAAGCCTGACATATTAATATGCAGCCCGTCAACAACCTCCACAACCATAGGTGAAACTTGGAATATTAATATGCAGCCCTTCAACAAGCTCCACAACCACAGGTGAAGCCTGACATATTAATATGCAGCCCTTCAACAACCTCCACAACCATAGGTGAAACTTGGAATATTAATATGCAGCCCTTCAACAAGCTCCACAACCACAGGTGAAGCCTGACATATTAATATGCAGCCCTTTGACAAGCTCCACAACCATAGGTGAAACTTGGAATATTAATATGCAGCCCTTCGACAAGCTCCACAACCACAGGTGAAGCCTGACATATTAATATGCAGCCCTTCGACAAGCTCCACAACCATAGGTGAAACTTGGAATATTAATATGCAGCCCTTCGACAAGCTCCACAACCATAGGTGAAACTTGACATATTGATATGCAGCCCTTCAACAAGCTCCACAATCACAGGTGAAACTGGACACATCATTATATAGCTGTTCAGCAGGCTGCTAAGGCCAAGGTGAAACTTGACATATTATGCATACATGGACAGAATTGAATACAGCCCCTTCTGGCAACCAGACTCCTGTTGTTCCCCAAAGCTCTTCCTAACTATCAAGTCAGTCAGCAAGACCCAAGTTTTATGAATTCTGTAACTGGCCCATATTTTGATCTTGGCATTTTTGTGGGAGATGCAAAAAAGTAAAGGCAAGCTTACCTTGTGTAAATGAAGTCTAATTTTACTTTTTGTTTCCCCGGTATAATTATAGTGAGGATGGGCTCATCTTCAGTAGTAGGTAACTCAAAACAGCTAAATTCTATACATGTTGATATTCTATGCTTAGCTATCTATAGCAAAGAACGAGGGGAGAGATGAAGAAAATGAAGCTCCCTTTGGTTCAAAGCTTCTTTTTTTTTACATGCTTCAAAGATTCACTCACAATTTCCTAGGTAGCACACACACACACACACACACACACAGAACTAATTCTCAAAAGCCAAAAATTAAGTGTAATCGAGCGTGGTCACCACATGGACTGGTGACTAAGAGTAGAAATTAAACTCCACTATGTGGATGCACATGCAAAAAGACGACATATGCATGTTAAAGATCCATGTCAAAATTTGGTCCATTATGGAAACAACTAAATAAGCCAGCATGCACTCAAACCATGAGCATAATGTCGCCTCAAGAGCAGAGCATAGCATTACATGGAAGAGACCAGTAAAAGATTCTACTTGTCATACAAGCATAATTCCGTAACTTCTGCATACCACAACCTCATAATACAGAAACAGTATTATCTTTGTCCATTTTTTTCTTTCTTTTTTTCTTCTTCTGTTTTCCTTTTTTCTTTCTTTTGTGAGTTTGCTTTTCAGTTTCTTTTGCAGCACATTCCTGGAAACTTGCATTTACCTTCCTGGGCTTTCTCTTTCACAAGATCTTTTCAGAACAAAGCTGGCCAGTGGTTCCAGCTAAAGTGACACTACACTGACTGGCATCGGCATTGTGAACTGCCACGCAAGTGCCACACTGCTCCTACTCTCCCTCATAAAGGTTGCCATGGAAACTGTGGCTTTCTGTATGCAGATTCAGGACTTCAAAACACTAAAAATGTATAAGACAGCAAACAAAACTATAAAATCTCATTTTCAACAACAGTGTGTTCAATACATTTGTACAGGCTTCTTTTGTCTTCCTGATCAAAAATCTAAAACAAGAATGACTGCTAGCATTCTAAAACAAGATCCAAACACATAAAAGGTTCAAAAGAATGCTATCTATTAGCAGGGCAAAAACACAATCTGCAAATGTTCAGGGTAATCCCTTTTTTGTTTAGTGTTTTTGTTTTGTGGCTTGATAAAGGGGATTACCCCAAAAATTTGCAGATTATGTTTTGTCCTAATATATAGCATTCTTTTGAACCTTTCATGTGGATGGATCTTCCACATCAAAGTTGAACAAGTCATCTAAAACTACTATTTCTAACATTCCATGCCATTCTCCACCTTTTTTCATGTGCCACATCTTGATCATGCTCGGCCTCGCACTGATTTCTTTCATGATTTCTCACTCGACTATTTTCACACAAGTGTCACCTATAAAACTGGATCAGACTCACTCATGCCATTCCTCAAGGGTTCTGTTTATTCAGTGCCATGGGTCAGGAAAACTGAGTATTGCATGCCGGCATGTTTGTGTCTGCTGCATTGTGTGAGTGAGTGCAAATGCCTGCGTCAGGAGGACATGGAGGACATGGGAAGCTAAAAACATGACACCTGTAACACAGACCGGAGACGGGTAGACAGGATGGAAAGACACCAGTCAAACTGAAGGCTCAAAAGGTGAATGAGCGCCCAGTAGCCATGTGAACACTGAAAGACAAGGAGTTGTACATGAGCAACCTGTTAAAATGAACGCTACATCAGACAAGCGTCCCCAAACTTAAACAGCTTTGTCTCATAAATCCATGGATGCCTAGGTGTGCCAAGCAGCTTCCAAGGGAAGTCACTAACACTGGTGGTGGAAGACTAAGGAGTAGACCGGGGCTGGCGGTTAGCACAGAACCTCTCCTGGTAGTCTTTTATTTGGTCTTGGAGCAGCTGGATGGCTGACATCTTCTGGGCAAGGATCCCGCTGACACGATTCATGTAGTCGTCAAAACTCTGCCCAGCAAGAAGAAAGATAATCAAGCGGTGTTTAAACAAGGCCTCTTCTGGTGGAGACACTGTGGTAGCATTGTTACAATTGTAACAGCAAAACATGGCAAGAAGAACAAAATGCTCTGTCAATTCACATTCAAAACAGGAAAACAAAACTGTCTTTCAGTTGTTGTTTTGTCTGTTTTTTTAACTCTCCTGTACTTGAGTAAATTAGACCCATATGGGTCAGTGTCACTCAAACTACTACAAAGTACAAGGGTATCTTTTTGCTCTCTCTCTCTCTCTCTCTCTCTCTCTCTCTCTCTCTCTCTCTCTCTCTCTCTCTCTCTCCCCTAAAAATTTGAGTGTAGTTTACATGTTTGCCCATGAAAGAAATTTAATTCTGATGTTTCTGCACATTCGTAGGAACTATGAAACCACATTAATCAATTGCTTAATCGTGCTTATAATATTTGTTTGTGGTATTTGTCATATTTGTGTTTGTAGTATAGCAAGGACTGGCTGTCAGATAGGTCCAAATGGACCTAACACTACTATCCTTGAGTATTAAAGTTTTTGAGTTCAAGTTTTAGTTCTCTCTCTCTCTCTCTCTCTCTCTCTCTCTCTCTCTCTCTCTCTCTCTCTCTCTCATGCTCTCTCGTGAGTTTTAGTTAAGGCTAAATCAAAATTAACTTTCAAAAACATCTAGAAATAGGTAAAAGCAAAACAAAGAAGCACTCTCAGGGCCTTCGGCATTTTACACTAGATGACAGTGTGCTAAAGGCACCTATATTCAGCACAACAAAACAAACAAAAAGCACCAAGTATTATCCAGTTGTGCACAAGAATGTATGGTAATAGTTTTGGTACAAACCCTTGGGACTGCCTTCTTTGCATTGAGAAGCAACTTCATCTCCTGTTTGCACAGTGACGTAATGGCTGCCAGCTGATCTTCATGAGACCCAACAAGGGACACCCTGAAAAAATCAATGTAGCTCATTACAAAAAAACTCTACAGAAGTGAACAACAAATATGTGTGCACCTTAATTTTGATCATGAGCTAAGACATAACAGGCCTGAGTTAATTCTTTAAGCAAACACAAGCAGATGTACTTCTGATGGAGTTTATGTACCTTGTGTTTACTCGCATGCTAGGTGAGAGTACCATAGGTGACTCAGATCTTTGTTGTTGTGTTCATGTGATGACTTTCAAGTGTTAATCAACTCCCTTGTGCATTAAATAAACACAAGCAGACTTCCTGGCATGCATACAATTACATACCACATAATCACAAACATGTATGTGTTTGTGTATCACTGCACCTTGACCTGATTCTTGATTTGTGTCAGTTCAGTTCAAGATGGTATCTGCATGCACAGGAAGGCCCATACATACACCACCCAAGTGTTCCCTTTTGAAACAGTTCCAGCTGTTGGTCTGACAAGCCTTTTCTCATCCTTCCCAGGAATGTTCTCAACCACTTCGTCTATGCCTGTCTCTGGTGTGTGTGGTGTAGACAACCAATTCTGTCTTCACTTCCACTTCCAGTGCCAATTTTCATTTGCAGTCAACTGAGCTCCAGATGCTCTTGCCCCTCTGCCAACTACTCTACAGCTACCATGGTAAGCAAACAAATGCAGCACAGTGACAACAATGTAAATGAGAGTTTTTATGACAAGAATAATGTACTCTTTCATGTGCTATCTCTCCAAACAGGAGCACATAGCCCATTACAAAGCAAAGAACCAAAACACAGTCAAAAGAAACTTTCGCAAGCAAGCACCAGCATGCACACACACACACACACACATGCACGCACGCATGCATGCACGCACGCACGCACGCACGACACACACACACACACACACACCAGTTAAACCCAGTCTGCAATAGGTTTTTCAGAAAAAAACTTCTTTTTTAAAGGCAGCAAAAAGAATGCAATGTTTTGTCTGCACCACACAAGTGAAACTGATGTAAAACCAGACTGACAAGACAAGACATGAAAATGTGTTGGACCTACTCCCATCAACTGAACAAGAACTATCAACGAGAAAGAACACAACAAACGGTTTTCTCTCACCTAGCTTCGTCCCTTTCTGCTATGCTGAAGGCAGCCAGTGACGTGACCGAAGGGCCGGTCAACTCTGAAGGAATCCCTGCCACTGGCTTTGGCTGGATGATGCAGGAGGTGGTCCCTCTCACCAACTGCCCAGTGATCACCGTCCGGGTGGCTGAGGCACTGACTGGCTGAGGATGAATTGGTGAAAACACTGCACCAGACAACAGCTTCTCGGTTACCAGCACCGATGAGGCTGTTGCTTTTGTGGTGGTGAAGGGAGAAACAGATGTGGTGGTGGGATTATCCGAGACAGTATTTCTGGAATGCGATTCCTGGATCCTGTCTTGCTTGACATTTGCTGGGATGGACTGCGAGGGCAAGGAGTTTGAATGCTGGTACTGGTTACTTTTGGCACCTTCAGTTGAGGGGGTGCTATGATTTGGTGTAACGGGGTCAGAGCTTGGCCCGCTGAGCCCAGGATGGGGGTCCACCCTGGCACTCGCCGGGGAATCCTCTGCATCTGATGATGCAAGTCTGGGTGTGGACTGAACGCCAATCCTGGAGCGCTGCCTCTCCTGACCAGACAACTGGTTGCGCGGGGAGTTGCCAGCTAATCTGTGATCAGCAAGTGCCTGATTTCTGTCCTGAGCAAAACCGGAACCCATCTTTTGAAGCTGCGAACCAGCTCGCTCTCTCTCTCCTCTGGCCAACGCAGCATCCTGGTCACCTGTCTGTGCAACCCAGTCTCTGATTGCCGCCTTCCTGGGAGACGGTATCTGACTCTTTCTCGGGGCAGCAGGCTCCCTTGGAGATCCTGCTGCGGTGGCTGGCCTTTCTGTGTGGCAAGGCAACGCTGTGGGGTTAGTGCGTGGGTCAACAGCCGAGTCATCTCCATGGCCCTGATCAGCCACTGTTTTGTCTCCACCGTTTCTGAGTGGCGACCGCTGGGCGAAGCTGGTCAGGTCAGAGCTGAGTGCGGTCAGCACTGCTGGCAGCACGTTCATCACATGCCTGTTCAATCTGGCACCAGAGAGATTTCCTGAATGGGAAGACTCCTGCACCTCTGGTTTTGGCCCTTCCGAATCTCCGGGACCTGCAAACAGCAGTTCGTCATCAAAACTATCCGTCAGAGGCTCTGCTGCTGGCTGACTTGTGGCTCCCGGTTCGTTTGCGGTAGTCTTTGGCTGTGCTGAGTGCCCGCCTCTCCTGCTGGCATGGGAAGACGGTGCTGGAGAAGCAGGGAATTTTTCCGCCATGTTCTGAGAATTCTTTGATTGTTTGGAGCCTGGCGCTGGGGAGACACTAGGCTGTCTGTGTGCTGGTGATGGTGAGGACTGGGGCTGTGAGTGGCTGCTGGCTCTGTTTAGCAGTGGGTTGGTTACTGCTGATCTTGGGGAGGCTCTCTCTGCCACCTGTGATCTCTGCGGCTCTGACCTGGGACCACTGGCGGAGGCAGCAGAGGCCTCGTCCGCAGCGGGCTGGCCTTTGCCTGCTTCATCTTTGGACGGTCCTCTGCCCTCCGGGCCCTGGAGTTCCCTAGCTCTGTTCAGGTCGTTCCTGCCTTGATTCAGGTCATTCAGGTGGTCATCAATGTTGTTGAAGTCTGACGTGGGGAAGTCAAACTCCGTGTCCGTTGAGCCAATCACGGGGATGTTGGGCTGAGATGGAGCGGGGCGGGTTTCCGTTGGGTGAGTCACGTTGTTGGAGTCTGTGTCTGTGTGGTCCGACTCACTAGGGGAGGCCTCAGGGTGTGGGAGGAGAGCCCCCTGAGACGCTGCAGCCTCAGACTGCCAGGCCTTGTGAGGTTGCCACCGGCGCTTGTTGGCACTTTGGGAATTCAAGTCATAACCTGCCGGACCGTCAGACCTAGGCCTGGGGCGAACTTTTGAGGCTGACTTCAGCGGAACATTGTGACCTCGAATGGGCGTCTCAGCGGGGTCAAAGGTGATGTCTACAGCTGATGAGGCGGGTTGGTGCTGCCTGGAGAGATGGGGTCTGACTGGGGTGGAGGTGGACAGCACATTAGAGGGGTGGAAGATGGAGGGGGCTGTGATGGGGATGTTCATCAGAAGGTTCATCGCGTGACCAAGTGACACGCCTGTGCCACTCTGACTGCTCTCCCGGCGCAGTTCTTTCACTCTGGACACAAACAAAACAGAGTGCCATGATCAATTCAACACACACACACACACACACACACACACACACACACACACACACACACACACACAACGACACACACACACACTCACACACACACTCACACACACACACACACACACACACACACACACACACACACAACACACACACCACACACACACACACACAACACACACACCACACACCACACACACACACACACCACACACACACAAACACACACACACACAAACCACACACACACAACAGCACACACACATCCAACAGCATGCATGCATGCACACGCACACACACATGCACATGCACACACACACACACACACACACACACACACACACACACACACACACACACACACACACACACATGCATGTGTGCGTGACTATAGTTACCTTGTCACACAGCTGAAAACTCATACACTTTCAAATGTATTAAAATTAAAAAAGAGTTAAAGGGGTTTACATCTTAGAGAGAGAGAGAGAGATCTCACATACAATGTAATTCATGTGGGAACAAACTCAAAATTAACCAGCTTAGAGAAGTTTCGGTAATACATGCAACTCAGGTTTTCTCTAATATAACACATTTCTGACCTGTCTGCATATCGTAGAGTGTTCAGTGTATGTTCACATGCAGACTGCGCCGGAGACACATTGGCTATCATACAAGTGCGTGAATTGCCAACAAAGGCATCTTTCAGGATGTGGGTCAGCTTGCTCTGTCGGAATGGAGTGTGGCGGCTCTCTTGGTCAATGGATCGGATGCATTCTTTGAGCTGTGGGAACAAAATCTACAGATGAACAGGCATCACATACGTGAAATGTATCACATTTTTAAGTCATACTTGGGATTATTCAGCAATAGCAGATGTGATGGGATATGTGTTTCTGCACTGTCATTATACACACATTTCTGTTGCAGGAAGCTTTGGATCCCCTACATAGCCAGAGTAAGCAGGCACGCATGCACGCACACACACACACACGCACACACACACACACACACACACACATGTACACAGACGCACACACACACATGCACACAGATGCGCCCACACACACATACACACATATGCACACATGCGCGTGCACATACACACACACACACACACACACACACACAGTGACAGAAATGGAAGAGCAAGACAGAAAGTTGTGAAATGTTTGTGGGAGGAACTATATCCTAAGAAATCAAGGGAGCAGACAGGTCTGCTAATGCAACACATATCATGCTTATTTATCATTGATTTCAGCCCGTCGGAACACTGGGTAAGAAAGGACCTGCCCAATGCACTGCAGACATGATAAGGCCATGGAAAGGGTGACTCACAGCAAGCAGACTCTGGTTGATCTCTGCTCCTTCCATTCGTGTCTGTCGGTCAGGATCGCCCATGTCACAAGCCCGCTCACTTCCGGCCAGGTCAATAAAGGAGATTCTGATCATACACACACACACACACACAAAAAAAGGTGAGGGTCAGGATCGCCCATGTCACAATCCCGCTCACTTCCAGCCAAGTCAGTAAAGGAGATTCTAATCACACACACACAGACAAAAAAAAAAACAGGTGAGGGTCAGGGTCACCCATGTCACAATCCCGCTCGCTTCCAGCCAAGTCAATAAAGGAGATTCTGATCACACACACACAAAACACCTAACCAGGTGAAAACAAAGATAGCGTTGTTGCTGACCTCAGAACATTCAAAATAACCTGCTGTATACAAACCAAGAAGGTCAGATGCAAAGCATGACTGAGTAAACACTCACTTTCCCAGTTTCTCTTCATCCTCGTGCCGAATCTCCATCTGCAGTACAGCATGAGATCGAGAAGAGTCCGGGTTGATGCCACTTGTACCACGGCTGCGCACCGAGTTACCGTACTGCAGCACCTGCAGCACGACCATTGAAACAAATCAGCTCACTGCCCTCAAAATCATGTTCATAATGGCAATACCATACGGAAAGACCACCCTGGTAAAACAATTATATTAAAAAACATGCTCTTTTCTAACCCAGATATATGCACAGTTCATTATCTAGGACACAGTGTAAAATTTATTAGTCCCTTTCAGCTGTGCATAATTATTGCTGGCATTCTACCAAAATGAACCTATCAAGAGAGACTTACGTTTTACAAGAAAGAAATTTTTCAACATTCCCCTGCTGTTGTTTGTTTTTTGTGGAGGAGGCTGCCATTTTCAAAAAGTGGAAGGCCTTTTGCACCAGGGGATTCATTTTTAGAGCCAAAATAATAATCAACAAACAAGGGAGTTAATTAGTGCTTGACAGATGTCACACTGACACAGCAACAAAGACCTGAGTCCCCTACAGCAACTCTTGCCTAGCATGCGAGTAAATACAAGGTATATGAACTGCACCAGAGATACATCATCAAAAGAGTTAAATGAGGCATAACTGTGTTAAGACATTTTCTGAAAGCTTTTGCTTCATAGTTCCACACAAAAGAACCCCTCACCAAAGACCACCTCTCTTACAACCCTTCATCCCCATGTCCAAGCAACGCTCAGCACCACTGAAGACCGCTGTCTGCCTACACCTGAACATTGCTTGGGTGGAGAAACTAGATTTTTCAATCCCGTTTTGTGCATCAAAACTATGCATAAACAATGAGTAAAGGAAGGCTACTGCATTTCCTTCTAAAATACGCCACGTCATTTTCTCTGAGCAGTTTGAATAACACTGTCCACTTTTTTTGTTTGTTGCAGTTTTATTTGGCACACTGAGCAAATGAGTGTAGTACACTGTCAGGCAAATTCCTGAGGAAATGTTTGTTGACAAAGACATAAATCATGGCCCAGGATCTTCTGGAAATCTTCACGAAAAAACATCTGAAACTGGTAAGACTGCCAGTAATGTACTTTAGGAGATTGACCAGGATAAAGAACATGATCTGCTCATGCAAAAACAACAACAACAAAACAATAAACCAGAAGTGCAAACAACTGGTGACTGACCCTGATTAGTGTGTCCACATCAGGCACCTCGGTTTCTGTCAACCCAGCAATGCACACTCTTTGGGAGCCATCCTCTCTCGCCACCAGCCTGCACAGCCACGTGGATACATCACCAGACAGGTACACAGCCACTTAGACACATCACCAGACAGGTACACAGCCACTTAGACACATCACCAGACAGGTACACAGCCACTTAGATACATCACCAGACAGGTACACAGCCACTTAGATACATCACCAGACATGTACACAGCCACTTAGACACATCACCAGACAGGTACACAGCCACTTAGACACATCACCAGACATGTACACAGCCACTCAGACACATCACCAGACAGTACACAGCCACTTAGACACATCACAGACATGTACACAGTCACTCAGAAAACCGACATGTACAGCCTAGACCTCACCAGACATGTACACAGCCACTCAGACACATCACCAGACATGTACACAGTCACTCAGACACATCACCAGACATGTACACAGTCACTCAGACACATCACCAGAATGTACACAGCCACTAGACACATCACCAGACATGTACACAGCCACTCAGACACATCACCAGATATGTACACAGCCACTCAGACACATCACCAGACATGTACACAGCCACTCAGACACATCACCAGACATGTACACAGCCACTCAGACACATCACCAGACATGTACACAGCCACTCAGACACATCACCAGACATGTACACAGCCACTCAGACACATCACCAGACATGTACACAGCCACTCAGACACATCACCAGACATGTACACAGCCACTTAGACACATCACCAGACATGTACACAGCCACTCAGACACATCACCAGACATGTACACAGCCACTAGACACATCACCAGACATGTACATAGTCACTCAGACACATCACCAGACATGTACACAGCCACTTAGACACATCACCAGACATGTACACAGCCACTCAGACACATCACCAGATATGTACACAGCCACTCAGACACATCACCAGACATGTACACAGCCACTCAGACACATCACCAGATATGTACACAGCCACTCAGACACATCACCAGACATGTACACAGCTCACTCAGACACATCACCAGACATGTACATGCAGCCACTGGATACATCACCAGACATGTACACAGCCATCAGACATACCAGACATGTACACAGCCACTCAGACACACCACTCAGACATGTACACAGCCACTCAGACACATCACCAGACATGTACAAAACATAAGCCACTCAGACACATCACCAGACATGTACACAGCCACTCAGACACATCACCAGACATGTACACAGCCACTCAGACACATCACCAGACATGTACACAGCCACTCAGACACATCACCAGACATACACAGCCACATGGATACATCACCAGACATGTACACAGCCACATGGATACAAGACATGTACACAGCCACTTGGATACATCAATAAACATGACCACAGCCATGTGATGCATGACTCTCATCTGTACACAGATACCGCACCAGACATGTACAAAGCCACATGGATACATCACCAGACATGTACAAAGCCACTTGGATACATCACCACAGCCATGAGAGGCATGACTCTCATGTGCACACAGCTACACGGATACCTCACCAGACAAGTACACAGCCACATGGATACATCACCAGACATGTACACAGCCACATGAATACATCACCTGACATAAACACAGCCATGTGGATACATTAATGAATGCTGAATTAGCTTGGCTATAGAAATGTGCATAGCCACATGGATACATCACCTGACATAAACACAGCCATATGGATATGTTAATGAATGCTTAATTAGCCACTTGGCTATAGACATGTATGCAGCCACATGGATACATCATCACACATGTGTACACAGCTACAGAGATACCTCTCTAGACGTGCAGAGCTCACTGCTGGCTCTCACTGTTTAACATGCAGATTTCCATAGCCTCAAAAGCCAACATCACACAAAACAAGGGACATTTAAAAACATAAAGCAAGCACGTAACTAGTTTTCAAAAACACATGTAAACAGTTCATATAAATATGTGTCAATCAATTCATTAATCAATCCATATGTAATTAACATATGCTACCTGTTGCGTTTGTTGAGCAGGTCAAACAGCTGGCCACAGTAGATCTCAAAGAAAGACACCCATACATGGAGATCGGCTCCATACTGGCCAGAAGCGATGATGTCAAAGACATCTTGAGCTGCCAGCTGATACAGGCCTGGCACACCGTTCCCACCAAGCATTGTGTGCGTTTTGCCTGCCCCCGTCTGGCCGTAGGCGAAAAAAGTTGCGTTGCACCTGAAATTGGACACTGTGGTGACAGGCTTTGTGATTTCATGTTGGAACAATTCCCAGGTTTTAACATTACAATAACAATATACTTTATTCACCCCAGGATGGTTAATGAACAGAAGGTTAATTACTGCCATTAATTTTTAAATAACATACATGTTGCATCGATGGTGCTTATTTCCCAAGATGCAATGTACTTTATGAATGTCAATGTAAAATCTGAACAAAGACATTTAACCAAAAACAATTTGTGAGGCGTTAAAAACACACTTCAGTTCTATGTTGTACTGCATGTAGCACTCAAGTCATCCCAAACAGGTCACCTTACCCAAGTACTGCTACAAGCCACATGAGATGAGTACATGTTTAGAGACTTTGTACTCAAAAAAGTCCATTGTAACTTAAGACTCTGCCAGGACCTTTAAAAAATGTACCAAAGCACAAAAACTGGTTTGAATGACTGAAACCAAATGAGTCTGTCATCATGCAAAGTTTAAGTCTTCATTTGAACAGTATTTTGAAAACTCAACATTGAAGTTTTGCAATTGTAGATAATCATTATACAAAATTTGAAAGATTTCAGTTTCACTTAAAGTTACAAAAATGTTTTCTTCAAACCTCATTCCTGAAGTTATTATTATATCAGCAAATTCAGGAAATATGTCAGTTATGTCCCTTGAAGACACGCTACAGTCACTTCAGCATAATGCAGGCAATATTGCAGATAGACGTAACATTCACATGAATTTTTGAAGTCAATTAAATAAGCCTTACCACTGATTAAGTTACCTTTCTTGAAAACAATGATCACTACATAGACTGAAATACTTGAAAACAATTGTCTCCCTAGAATAATATATCTGGATGACAACCTTCTTTTTCTTAACACTGTTGACATAATAAAATCATATGTGTAAAATGCTACTGGTTTAAAAACAGACACAAAATAAAAATTTAAAAACTCAATGCCTACATGAAATCATATTATGTGCATTTTTCTTTTCTCTCACCCAGCTGTTATCTTTGTACATCTATATTTAAGACTGTGTAATCACCCCAACTGTTATCTACATACATCTATATTTAAGACTGTGTAATCACCCCAATTGTTATCTACATACATCTATATTTAAGTCTGTGTAATCACCCCAGCTGTTATCTTTGTACATCTATATTTAAGACTATGTAATCATCCCAACTGTTATCTTTGTACATCTATATTTAAAACTGTGTAATCAAGCTGGATGGATAGCCTAGCCTAACAATGGTGAACAGACAGATCACATGTTTATCATATAACTGGCAGGTCTCAAACTGAGATGTTACATTTTGCAATTCCATAAACCCACAAGTCATTATTCTAGTCAAATAGTATCCATGTGATACATACGTATATTGTACAGCAGATAACATATACGTATCATACCAACAGTTCAGTATACAAGTTGTGTTTTTACTGTTGCTGTCATTGTTAGTACAGCGTTACTGGCAACATCCTGGTCATTACCTTTGAAAAACAGTACTGATGAGGGGCCTGGCTGCTCGGATGTAGACGTCTTCATTGGAACATGTCTCATCAAACACCTCATCAAACACAAACTCGTGCTGCAACACAGGACAGGTGTGTGCTGCTCATTTGTGTTGGACACAGTACTATTATTATAACAGTAAACACAGTCATTCAATTATATCATATTGGACATGGTACTATCATTACAACATTAAACACAGTCATTCAATTATACCATACTGGACACGACACAATCAGTCAATCATATCATAAATTAAGCATTCACAATCATTATGGTCACAGGACATATTTAGATTCTTATAAGTTATATATCACAAACCTTTCATAACAGAAGTTTCTAAACTACCTACCTTCATGGTAAATGCAGTGAGATCAACGGACACCTTCGGCTCCTTGACAATTACAGAGGTTGTGCTGCCTGCTTCCACAATGTCTGGATCAGCGGCACGACTCTCACGGCGACTCAAAGGCCGTTTCCGCACACACACTCGGATCTTGTCATCTCTGGATGGCCTGCCAGATGCTCTGACTTTGGGCTTGACGTCACTACTGACGTTACTTGGAACCCCATAGTTGTATCCCTTGGATCTCGCTTGGGGTCGGACTCTCTCTGCCGGTGACGCTCTCCGTGGAACTTTGTTGGAGAAGGTGGGTGCCGGTGCTGGTGCCACTGCCCGCGTAGGCTGAGCCCCAGTGTCATTGTCCTGAGACTGGGAAAGCACTTCACCCGAATCTGACTGGCTGCTGTCCGACATAAAGTCCAGCATCTCCAAATAGGATGCCACGGAGAAATTTGGCCCCCTCTCCCTAACACTAACATCCCGGGTGGGTTCGAGCCGCATTCCTGATGCGTGAGCATTGGGGCCACCCACTGCCCCCTCTGGGCTGTGGGGGTGTCGACGAGGCACCTTCTTGTCAGACTGGCTGGTGGAGGACCCAACAGCACTGGCAGCCCCTCCTGTCTGCCGGGTGGAATTCTGGGTGGGACTTTCTGGCTGGCGTTTCCGTGGAACCGGAACTGGTGCTGCACTCCCACTGCTGTGCTGGCCTCTGGCAGAGTAGTTAAACATTCATCACTGACTTTGTTTGCCTTGTGTGAAGTACAGAAGTTTATTCCAGCATTGAAATGTTCTTTGGTACCAGTCTGGTGTGGAACAGAACACTATACCCCCTTGTATTATGTAAGTAGAGCCCTCTTAGTCTGAGACTGGGTTTTTGTTGTTGTTGTTGAATCCACCCCCTCCCTCCACCCCCAACAGGCAGAAAAGATCCAGACAAAAACCATAAATCATGAATTTGGTTTCAAAATGCTCAATCAATTGCATTTTCAGTTTATAACCCTCTTGCCTCAGTGATGGTTAGCATGACACAGCTGTAGAAATCAATGTCAAATGTCACCAAAAAAACACATCAAAAACTGCACATTTTAATGTACTGCACAAAGCTTTAAAACAATGTGCAGAATATTGTCATTAAATCTCTTTTCTAAGATTCATGATGAGTGCTTTAATGGTGAAAACACACATGCACACACACACACACACACACACACACACACACACACGCACGCGTGCACATGCACATGCACACACACACACCATGCATGCATGCATGCACACACACACACACACACACACACACACACACACACACACACACACACACACGCACACAACGGGGAAGAGAAAGAGTCTGTGACACAGACATACCTGTGGACAGACTTGATGATATTAACCAGCTCTACAAGCCGCCGCCGGTCCTCTGCCCCAGAGATTCCCATGGCACAGAACTCTGGCATTGTCAGGTTTGCCAATGACTCGGAACGGGTGATGCCATTTGCACGAAATGCAGGATAGTACTTCTCAAGCCGAGCCTCCCTTAAGCACTCATACAGTGTTCCCATGTTAGTTAACCTGTGGTGTGATAAACAAACAAAAAACAATAGCTTTCAGTCTTGCAACTTATGAGTCAAATTACGCTTTCACAATATTACTAATACTAATAACAGCCGGACCAGCTTTAAATTGTTGCTGTTGCTGTTTCAGGATTAAACTAAAAAAAAGAAGAAAAAAAAGTTAAATGTATAAATAAGTAAACAAAAAACAACAAAAACAGTTATGCCAGCTGGAAGAAAAAGACTGATCACACAGCTAGAACCCACACTGGCAGAATATCTGTAGCAGAAACTGATCAGCTATTAAATCTCTGTAATCTGATGATCAAAGCTAATGAGTGTAAAATATCACAAAGACTTTATACTACAACAATCAACTCCAACTGCCAGTCCCTTGCCACACCCACTGATATTCTTCCTTAGGAAGTCAGGAACTTGAGGAAACCTCTGGAAAATGTCAACCATTTACCAGCTACTGAATTGCCAGTTTTTCCTTCTTTACTGGAGTGAAGCCATTAAGGGACCAATAAGCAGCACATATAAACCAGTGAGGTAAAATTCAAACAAGAAAATGATATGGTAGCAACTTTCAGATTATGTGAATAAGTTCAACAATAAGCAGAATTAAGACTGTAAACCAAAACTATATGGGGCTTTGCTTCAGAAGTTCAGCTGGCCTGACCAAAATTTCTTAGGTTCTGTTTCATATATGTATTTCAAAAACTGGAGCTGAAGCTCTGCACTGTCAAACCCAAAGCCAATGCCTGTAAGGCAATGCCATCCTGCAGAATAGAATGGACTACACAGTGATTCTCAAAACAAAAAAAAACAAAAAAACAGCGAGAAAAGCACACACCTCCAGTCACACTGGAAGTGGCAGCTGCCCCCACCACTGAATTGTTCCTGTACCAATTGTCTTAATTCACAATTCACCACATTACTAGCACTAGCTAATCTACACAGCAAAAACGACAAATTCTGCATCCCATCGACTGTGTTTATCTTCTTCTTCTTTTTCAATAAAATAATAATAATAAAAATAGAAAAACGACTGTTTATCTTCCAAAACACAAAGGTCGTCATTTTGAGGAAAAGAACACAAAGGCAAAACCTTCAGGGCATAGTACAAAATAATGTCTCATTCATGTCCATTATAGTGCTGGATACTATCGACGTACCGGATAAAGAACAACCAAACGAACACGTAGAATACCAGTGCCAAGACCGTATTTCACTCAGTTCAGTATTTAATAACGAACCAACTTACCACACCGTTTATCAGTCCAGCCGATATGTTACTGACGTGACCCTCAAATGGCCCGACAGGCATGCGTGTCACGGTGAAACAAAAATATCAACACACTGATCTTTCCATGGCACGCGTTCAAGTTCGTAAGTTGACAAGGTGGGACATGCCTAAGCATGTCACCTTTCCGACTCGCCGATTGGGCTGGGCAGAAGTGCAAATGTCAAGGTCTGTTGTATCTTTTGTGTACATATAATCAGTTGAAATAAGGTTTTCTGGGACTTGGAAAAAGATTTTTTGTAAAGTCTTTCGTTTTCGCAACTGTTGAAAAAGACAGTAGTTGGTGTTGTCTGGCAACGATACACAAGTAGGCAGCTCGCCATTTTGAAAGTCCCGCGAATATCAAAAGCTCTCGCGAGACTAACGATTTTCAAAGGGAGGCAATCATTTCCCACCCTCTCTGTAGCAGACAGCCGTTTCTTCTCCTTGGGCCTAAATCAGTAAATGGCTTTGATATTTGTATTTTGTCTGTTGCTTGTGTTGCTATCGAACCGGTCCACATCCACCTCTGCAAGCCTGGCACATGCTAGTGTGTGTGTGTGTGCGTGCCGGCGTGCGCGCGTTTGCGCGGCGTGCGTGTGTGTGTATGGTTTTTTTTTTGTGTGTGTGTGTGTGTGTATGTGTGTGTGTTTGTGTGTGTGTTGCTGCCGATCCAGTCCTCATCCACTGACCTCTGCAAGCCAGGCACGTGCTAGTCGGTGTGTGCGCCGCGCGCGCGCGCACGTGCACGTACGCTGCATTAAAATTTGAAGTTAGTTGTGTGCTTTTATGCATCATTCATACTTTTGTGATTTAAATGTCAGTAACTAATCTTTTTGTTGGCATATTCGTTAATGTTTTATATAAATAATGAGCCATAAAGAAGGCAGCAAATTCCTGTTAGACAATAGTTGCAGTAGTTTTATTATTAGTCTTGTTTGCTTGTCTGTTTTTATGGCAAAGGTTCAGTCACAAAAACTGTATAATTAATATGGTACACACTCACACACACACACACACACACACACACACACACACACACACACACACACACCATGTCTTGCATCACTCACACACACACACACACACACACACACACACACACACCATCAATCATCATCATCATCATCATCATCATCACCATCATAGTTGTCCATCACAAAGTGACGACTACAATGTCAGTGGTGCCTCTGGTGTGATCTCAGACCAAAGTCTGACGCGCAGATGCGTCCACACACCAGGCAGGCTACGGCAGCAGCCAGGTTGGCTTTCCGCTCTTTCCTGGCTTGGCGTTTGATGTGAAGCTGTGACAGTCACCTTTCCTCAAAGGCTTGGGCTCTGTTGTGGGTTACCAGCCACACACAGACCACGTCTTGCATCACACACACATACACACACACACACACACACACACACACACACACACACACACACACACACACACACACACACTGACACACAGTGGCAAACAAAGCAAAGGCCACAGAGGTAGAACAAGAACTCGTTAATTCTCTTCATCACATTTTCAGCTTTAATTTCTGCAAAACCATGAGTGTGGTCTACTGACCTTAAAACATTTCAGCACCCCCCCCCCTCCCCCCCCCCCCCCCCCCCTGAATTTGCTAGCTTACCACTGACAACTTGGATTTTATTTAAGAGGTTAGCACCAAACTCATGTCAGCATTTAATGTGCGTGGATACTACACTGATCGTGGTGTAGACTTGGTTGCTCTGTGGTCTTTATCTGTGGGTCACCTGTCTGTCTACAGGCCTTTTCAGCTTGACTCACTGTTTTTTCCACAGTCAAAGGAAAATATGCACAATAAGTTTTGAGTCCTTCACAAGAGGTATTATAAAGACCCAGTTTCTTTGATGCGGTCACTGAATGTTTCGTGAGTAGGTAGCAATTGCTGAAGACCAGTCCAACTATAACATCAACATACATTTTGCATTCTAACTGACAATGAGTATAAAAGTATAGAGTTACACAAACATACAAATAAAAAGATTTAAAAAGAAAAATCCACAACTTTTGCATGATTGAACAGAGGGCAGCCCAGTAGCATGTGGGCCAGACTTCAGACTGCAGCATTAATACCATCATGGTTTGGGTTGGCCCACATGCAGTTAAGGAGCTGTTTCTTTCTTCTGTGCAGTAAATGTAGCTCAGAGTCGTCAGATTAAGAATCTATACCTGGTGCATTTTCAGAAGCTCGGTTCAGACTTGGCTTAAGTGCAGGTTTTTTTTTTTTTTTTAATGGGTTACATTTTTTAGTTTTCTTGTTTTTGTGATCATCCTCAAACTGGCTAAGAGTAAGAGAAAAATCAATAATTACTTGTTACTGTAGAGAACATAAAACAACAGTCCAAGCATGTCCTGGTTCTGAAACTTTTCATCCAAATTCCCGCAAACGAGGGCTTTGTCAAGCTGGATAACTACTCATTATCTAAATGTTCAGTGGTTCCTGTGTATTTTACAGAAAAAAAAGATTAAGAAAATGGTTACTCATGTTTTTATTTGCAAAAAAAAGCTTCAATCTTTTAGCCAAACAAAAACCAAAGAAGTAGCCTGTCTTTTAGCCAAAGAAAAACTGAAGAAGTAGCCTCAATCTTTAGTTTTCGCCAAACAAAAAATTAAGAAGTAGCCTCAATCTTTTAGCCAAACAAAAACTGAAGAAGTAGCTAAACAAAACCTAAGAAGTAGCCTCAATCTTTTTGCCAAACAAAAACCAAAGAAGTAGCTTCAATCTTGTAGCGAAACAAAAACCTAAGAAGTAGCCTCAATTTAGCAAAACAAAAAACTTACGAAGTAGCCTCAGTTTAGTCAAACAAAAACCTATGAAGTAGCCAAAAGTTGAAGGAGTCCTTAAAAGCTGAAAACAAGTACTTCTCAACTTTCTATTGTTAACGTTTTTATATCAATGCAGAAGATCTGTCCAGTGAGTTCTGTAAGTTTGTTGATTTGGCTGACTGTTGAGGTCTGCAGAGACACTAAAGAAGACTATTATTGTTTCTTCAGCTCTCTGGCAAAAGCTTAACACACCAAGTTGAAGAAACACTGAAAACATGAAACATTTTCCTCAGCTTTCTGCAACGCAGATTAATTTTCAAAACTAGCATATTTTTTGTTGTTGTCTTCTTAGTACTTTTTTAACTTTCTGACAAGTTTTAGAACCTTTTCTTTTTAAGCTTTCCTGTATATGAGTCAAGACCATCATAACATAGGCCTATTCTATCAGTTTGACAAACCAAAGCAGTTGAGCATCCACTGAGCTTACAAACAGTCCTCGATTTTCTTCCAGAATCGTAGCTTAAGATTGGCCCGAAGAGTTACACCACCCAAACTAATTGCAGTTTTACAATCCTCTTCTCACTCTGTACAAGATGAACTCTCTCTCTCTCTCTCTCTCTCTCTCTCTCTGTCTCTCTCTCTCTCTCTGTCACTTTTCAGGTCGCTCTCCCAGTCGCTCTTTTTGGCACACACACACACTCACTCACTCACACACACACACACCACACACACACACACACACACACACATGCATGCATTTAACTGACTCTGCTAGGTAATCAATTCCATCATGATGCCTCCATATGTTTTAGCGGCCTCTTCAAGAAGCCTTATTTTTTTCCTCCAGCCAAACTCACACTGAAACTTGACAGTTTCAGGAAAAAACACAATGTAAAACTACCCATCACACAAAGCTCACAGGCAGTGAACAGTCTACGTATAATCCTCTTTTTAAAATCAGCCAATGATTATAAGATTTGTTTGCTAAATAAACCGTACGTGTATTAGGAACATTATGAACAGGATACACACCATATTGATTAATACATGGCCAATCACTGTAGCCAATAAAATACATGGTTCCAACAATTTCCATTAGCACTGCACTTTTGTCGGAGAGTTGAGTATTTTTACAATTGAGAGGAAACAAACACAGATTAAATATCAGCGACTCTGGTATGGTAAATATTGTCTAATCAGCTAAAAATAAAAATAAAATCAGCTAAGAATTACATCAAGTGAGACTACATCGAAATAGTTAAACAATGAGTTTGTTTATCACATCTTTCACACACATAATGTCATGTTTTCTCTCGCTCTCCTGTATCTAAGCATACATTCTGCTCAGCTCAATGAACATGTGTGTACTAATCATGTTAGTCTAATTTACATTTATATACACAAAACTAATGGTCAGTACAAAAGGAAACGGAGTCAACATCAAAGCATTGTAGGCTGTTCTACTGTCTCAGATCTGTACTCTGTACACAAACATTGCATGGAATATGATAATTATCCTTGTCATAGGCAAGCACACACTGTACTTCCTTTTTTCCCTTTACCTCTCTCTCTCTCTCTTACTTTTCTCTCTTTCCCTTTCTTTCTTTCTTTCTTTTTTTCTTTTTTTTTCTTTTTTTTTAACTTCTATTTTTGACATACATGTAAGCGTCTTGGTAAACGCATTGAACGACAAACAATTCCTTGAACACATGACAGTTTGATTGGGAGGCAAGTTGTCTGGATCATTAGACACTCCATAGAAACAACAGCAGTATCTGCAGGGTTCTCCATGATTACAACCGTCAGTTACTTACTGAAGTGTATATTATACGACGAACATTGCGTTACAAAATCTCAATCCTTGGAAACAGGAGCAATCCTTCAAAGGAGCTTTTATTTTTATTTTTTATGACTGGCTCATATTCCAACAAAGAAAAGAAAGGGCTGGAGTCTTCACATCACATGGTATATCCCAGATCACACGCAAACTGAACCAATCAGGTGTCCTCGGCGCATGTGGCACAGCATTTCTTTCTGTAGTATGGGTACCGACACATACGAGCATGGCGGACAATCTCACAGCGAGAGAAGCTGTCTTGACAATCAGAATCGGAACCTGAAACAAGAAGGATAGAAAGCAGGTAAGCCGGGTGTTCCGCATTGAGCAACACACTGTGGAGTCTGTCTCTAAGAGATGAACAAAAAGGCAGTGTAGCTGTGCCTTTGGTGGAGTTTATGTACCTTGTATTTACTCGCTTGCCAGGTAAGAGTTACCATAGACGATTCAGGTCTTTGTTGTTCTGTTCATGTGACATCTTTCAATCAAATTTAACTTTATTTGTGACAATTCCCTTGCGGTAAGCCTGTTGTCTAGCGGTCAACTGTGAGGAACAGTCGAGTTGGTCTGTCCATCTGCCTGCAGCAGTCCACGTCATTTCCTCAGTTAGTGTGTATGTGTCCGGCATGGGGGAGGGGGGAACAAGCCAGTGTGTGTGTGTGTGTGTGTGTGTGTGTGTGTGTGTGTGTGTGTGTGTGTGTGTGTGTGTGTGTGTAAGCGTTTCCGTGTGTGTGAGCATCCGTGTGTGCGTGCATGCATGCACATCAGTGCATGCGTGTGTGCGTGCAAGCGTGCGTGTGTGTGAGAGAGAGAGAGTGTGTGTATGTGAGAGAGAGTGTGTGTGTGTCTGAGTGTGCATATGTGTGTGTGTGTGTGAGAGAGAGTGTGTGTGTGTCTGAGTGTGCATATGTGTGTGTGTGTGTGTGTGAGAGAGAGAGAGAGAGAGAGAGTGTGTGTGTGTGTGTGAGAGAGAGAGAGAGAGAGTGTGTGTGTTGGGGGGGGGGGGTGAATGGGGTATGTGTCAGTGTCAGTCGTGTGTGTGAGAGACTGAGAGAGCGAGTGAGGAGAGAGAGACAAACACACACACAGCGGAGGGGGTGGGGGGGGGGGGAACACACTCACCAGCAGAGTTGGGGAGTCTGGCTGTACAGCTGTGAGTGTTGCAAGATTCCCTGCTGCGTGGCTTGTCCGCCAGGGGGCACTCGCTGCTAGGTCGCTGCTGGGGGTCCAGACACTTGACCTCTCGCGTACGCTGACCCGTTCCGCAGGACTGAGAACACTGCACGTGAATGACATCATCAAGATCAGTTATATGCTACACGCGCATATCAGCGATGCCATAATAATTGTTCCAATCTAATGAACTGAGATGAGGTGCAACATGCGATGAAAATTAGCCTCTTCCCCAACGGCAGAGAATATTATTTTCGGCGCCTGAGCCTGTCGGGGTGTCGCACGCACCCTACCTTCAGGCACTGCACACCGTTGTCTATAATTATGAGTATATCTACACCCAAAATGTAGCCGAAAACTAACTATACTGTCAGGCCGTTATGACGTGTGTAGTTGTGCGCTTGTTGGGTCAAGTCGTCAGGTTACAAGACAGAGTGATGCAGTTTCGGTACTTAACGCCCAGCACTGCACTTGCGGGGTGAACTGTTTAATCTTTTGAGCCACCACTGACACTGAGGCTACTCCTGTCATTATTACCTCACTCACTCACAAACGCACGCACGCATGCACGCATACACAGATACAGACGCACACACATACGCACACACATACACACGCACACACATACACACTCTTTCAATGCAACACGCACGCACGCACGCACGCACGCACGCACACACGCACACACACACAACACACACACTGTCACACACACACACACACACACACACACACGCACGCACACACACACACACACACACACACACACACACACACACAACACACACACACAGCACGTATACCTGCGTCCACGACGTCATGTACCACTCCGCAACGCAAGCGTCAAGCTCACAAGGTTGCTGAGTTTCCGGCTTGACGACTGTAGCACAGTTTTCTTCGTCCACCACAGTAAAGAGTCCCCCAGGCAAGGCCTTCACACAGACCACGTCTCGCTGCCGGTGACCCCGCCCGCAGGTCACGTCACACTGCAACAGTGCACGGCTTGCTAGGTTGGTCCAAACTAAACGTATTTGGTTTAAACAAAAATGTACTGATTCAGACAAACTAAAGATACAGTGCCGAATTATTGTGTGCTCATCAACAAACTTTTAGAGCTTATGGGCGATGAGCGCATACAGTTGGAAAAAACATACAAATGTACGGCGGGCGAACAATTTCGCCTAGCTAACAGTAAATAATAAATAAACCAAATGTATTTCATGTAATTATATTCGTATTTTAACAACAGAACAGTTGGGCCGTGCAACAACTAGCAACAATTGCTTGTAATTATTAGTACGGCCCTAATATTACATTAGTAGAGTCAGCTACCAACATCGACTATAATTAGACAACAAGACGAACATAAAATCAAATTGTAATGAAGATGATATTTTAGTGCATGCGTGCGTCCATACGTGTATGCACGCGTGTGCGTGGATGCGTGTGTGCATGTGTGTGCGTATGTGCATGTGTGTGTGTGTGTGTGTGTGTGTGTGTGTGTGTGTGTGTGTGTGTGTGTGTGTGTGTGTGTGTGTGTGTGTGAGAGAGAGAGAGAGAGAGAGAGAGAGAGAGAGAGAGAGAGAGAGAGAGAGAGAGAGAGAGAGAGAGAGAGAGAGAGAGAGAGAGGTCTGCTTGCTGGGTTGGCAGGTGACTTGCTTTGATTCGCTGTTGCTGGCGGGCTTCAGCTGGGTTGATTGTATTTATTTTGTTGGGTGTGCGAATGAGTGAATTATCGAATCAGTAAGTCAATCAATAACTCAGTCAGTGTTGTATTTTTGTTTTTGTTTTTTTGTCTGTTTACAGCAAGGTGATCTAATATCACGCAACAGAAAGTTAATCAATCAGTCAGTCAGTGTTTTATTTTTTGTTCACAGCAAGGTCAGTGATCTAATATCACGCAACAGAACAACAACAACAAAACACAAGTTATATTAACCTGCCAACAATCAATTTAGCATCAGAAGTTGTAACATCAGTATAATACAGTATAAATCTCTCTAACATTAGTAATAATAGCAATAATAGTTATGAAACATTTATAAAGCACGAACCTCTAGCACTAAAACACAGTTCGGCGTACTGTACAAAATTCAAATCATTATAAATTACATACATGCTGAGACACCTCAAGCGGAAAGCAAGAGTAACAATTACTAGCACATGCAGTAAAGTCATGCCCATCTTTCCTAAATAACGCTGAGAGAGTGAAAGAGTGAGTAAGCGAAGGCGTAAGTGCATGAGTGGGTGAAGGAGTGAGTGAAGGCGTAAGTGCATGAGTGAGTGAAGGAATGAAGGAGTGAGTGCATAAGTGATTGAAGGAATGAAGGAGTGAGTGAAGGAATGAGTGCATGTGTGAGTGAAGGAATGAAGGAGTGAGTGAAGGAGTAAGTGCATGAGTGAATGAAGGAATGAAGGAGTGGGTGCATGAGTGAGTGAAGGAATGAAGAAGTGAGTGAAGGAGTAAGTGCATGAGTGAGTGAAAGAATGAAGGAGTGAGTGAAGGAGTAAGTGCATGAGTGAGTGAAGGAATGAAGGAGTGAGTGCACGAGTGAGTGAAGGAGTGAGTGAGTGAAGGAGTAAGTGCATGAGTGAGTGAAGGAATGAAGGAGTGAGTGCACGAGTGAGTGAAGGAGTGAGTGAGTGAAGGGGTGAGTGAGTTAAGGAGTAAGAGAGGGGGCGAGTAAGTGAAGGAGTGAGTGAGTGAATGCGTTTAGGACTGAGTGAATGAGTAAGTGAACGAGTTAAGGAGTGAGTGAGTGAATGAGTCAAGGAGTGAGTTAGTAAAGGGATGAGTGAGTGAAGACGTGAGTGAGTGAACGAGTTAAGGAATAAGTGAACGAATAAGCGAAGGAGTGAGTGAGTGAGTGAGTGAAGGAGTGAAGGAGTGAAGGAGTGAGTGAAGGAGTGAAGGAGTGAGTGAGTAAAGGAGTGAGTGAGAGAGTGAGTGTGAGTGAGTACCTGCTCCCACTCGCCAGTGAACCACTCCCCGCCGCACGGTCTGTCGGCCCTGCAGGACTGGCGCTGGATGGGGCGCGAGTCGGCGTCACAGCCCGAGTCGGGCAGCGGCGACCCCCTCTCTCCCAGGCACGTCACGTGACGCGCCATGCTGCCAGAGCCGCACTGGGCGGGACACTGCAACATCAGCATCGTCGTCGTCAGTCTTCGTCATGACCATCGTCCATGATTATCATCAGCCTCATCATCGTCATAATTATTCTACAAGGATTTTGTGGCTGTTATGAACTAACGGCATTTATATTCATATTATTAGGCAAATAACATGTAGGTCACACACACACACACACACACACACACACACACACACACACACACACACACACACACACACACACACACACACACACGCAAGCACGCACGCACGCACGCGCGCGAGCACACTCTGACACTGATACACACCGCACACGTACACACACACTGCCGGCCATATACACACCCACATCCGTGGAACACTACGTCATATACAAATATCGTACAAGTATGCTCCGCCTGATTCCCTGAACAAAAAAGACGATTTGATCATTCACGTCGGCAATTTATTTTGTTTGATAAAACTGACGTGGATCTGGATCGAACATTTTTTCTTTTCTTTTTTTCAACTGTTACGGCCACTTGATTTTGTTCTGTTTTGTCAGTTTTGTTCTGTTCAGTTCTGTTCAGTTCTGTTCAGACAGTTCTGTTTTGTCACAGTGCTTTTAAAATTCTGTTTAGCAGCCGCCGTTCAGCAACTTACTTGTTCTGGCCATTCCGTGTAGTACCAGCCCTTCCCACAAGGCCCCAAGTCACACGCCTCTTCCTGACTGGGTTTACTTCCGGGGCAAAGGTCATCCGACACGTCAAACCCTGTGTGGTCGACGCAGATGACATCACGTGTCCTCACGCCCCTCCCGCACTGGACTGAGCACTAGAAAACGAAAAGGTCACTGAAAGTGAATTACACGCGCGAGCACACACGCACGCACGCACGCACGCACGCACGCACGCACGCACGCACGCACGCACGCACGCACCACACACACACACACACACACACACACACAGCAAACATGAATACATACACACACACACCCCACACACACACACACACAACACACACACACACACACACACACCACACACAAAACAAACTTACACACACACACACACACACACACACACACACACACACACACACACACACACACACACACACACACACACACACACACACACAACACACACACACACACACCACACACACACACACACACACAAAATCACACCACACACCCACCACACACACACACACACACACACACACACACACGCACCCACACACACACACACACACCAAACACAAACACACACACACACACACAACACACACACACACACACACACACACACAACACACACACACTGGGCGCACAGAGCAAAACATGTAACTAGGATGCGAGAAGGGCGAGGGTTGGAGAGGGAGCAAAAGGAAACACTATGTACACCAACCAAACTCAGTGTCAAATCATGCGCCCCACCCACCGCCCATCCCCAAAAGGCGAGATACTTAGCACATAAATCAAAGCGAAGCGTTACGGAGACAACTCGCAGCCAGCAGAACAGAACCTACCCGCGACCAGTTGCCGGTCCTCCACGCGAAGCACGGCGTGGTCCGGCACACTCTCCTCGCTTCCGGTTTCGTCAAACCCTGGCAGTTCTCGTCCGACATGCTCATGTTGAGGGTGGCCGAGATGCGCGCGACGCACGTGACCAGGCGAGTCTGCTGCCCGGGGCCGCACGAGGCGCTGCACGAGGACCAGTCGCTCGACTGCCACCTGGCGGAGAAAAACGGTGATCGTGAAAGAAATAATGATAATGAGTATTTATTTAAGGGGTATTTATTTAAGGAGTATTTTAAGGAGTATTTATTTAAGGAGTATTTTGAGGAGTATTTATTTAAGGAGTATTTATCTTCGCCTCTCCTCAGACGAGCAGAAGGGTCTGAATTCAGAACGTAAGCAAATCAATGAAAATTATTCTCTCTCTCTCTCTCTCTCTCTCTCTCTCTCTCTCTCTCTCTCTCTCTCTCTCTCTCTCTCTCTCTCTCTCTCACACACACACACACACACACACACACACACACACACACACACACACACACACACACACACACATATACACACACACACGCAAACATGCATGCATAGAATTATTAGCTTAAGATGTGTGGGTGGGTGGGTGGGTGGGTGCGTGTGGGTGTGTCTGTGTGCGTGCCTGCGTGTGTGTATGTGTTTGTGTGTAGTTTATCTATCTCATAGTCCATACCCGTGTCTGTGTGTCGTTTGTCGTTGTTTTACACAAAAGGCATCAAACACACGCAAAAAGGCGACTAAAATTAACTGATTCCCCCCCCCCCCCCCCCCCCCGTCAGTGTACGAAAGGAAAGGGAATCGGGACTGGCTATGGCGTAATCAACTACGACAGAGGCGTGAGCTTTTAGCACGCTAGTCGCTGCTTGGAATAGGAATTTGGCCTGCCAGCTGATGCCATCTTCACGTGCACGAAGACTCACTGGGCGGGGCAGGGGCGCGTGTTGCACGTGACGGCCTTGGCCTTGGGTCGCTGGACGTGCACACAGTTTCCGTCAGTGACGACGGCTTGTGTTCGTGTATCCAAGCACACCACCACCGTTTGCTGCAGCCCTGCAATGAAGAAGTCAGTAGTTAGAGAACAAACACACACACACACACACACACCACACACACACACACACACAACACACACGCACGCGCCGCGCGCCCACATGCACGCACGCACACACACACACACACACACACACACACACACACACACACACACACACACACACAATTATTCTATAATTTTTAAAACCTTGTGCACAGTTAAGTGCAGAGCATGCTTATTTAGTAAAGTTTTAACTTCGATAAAAACAACAACAGTAAAAAGGTAGTCATTAGATCCCTATCACAAAATTAACCCCTGCAAACCTCAACAAATAAACAGCCTACCTCCGCCACACGTCAACGTGCACTCCGTTAAACCGGACACGCGCCATTCGTACGGCGTTTGCTCTTGCCCCTCATTGGCCGATATGCTGTCTTCCCCACCAATGACAAGCCCGCCCTCGATGACGTTCGGCACGACGTTTCCCTCGGAGCCAATCAGGAGCGAGCGGTCGACGTTGCCTGGCAGCTGATTGGACACCGCCGCAGTGAGGCTGGAGCGATGGCCGTGTCGAGGATCTGCAGGAATAAACTGCGGCGGCGCGGGGCTCCCGACGACGGCCGTGTCGGGTACGGCCGCTGGTGGCGTCGCTGGCATCGGCCGTGCTGCCGGGTCGGTCAGAAAATCGCGAGTTGCCGGCGTCGGCGTGGTGGTCAGGAACCGATTTCGTGAAGTGCCGCCTTCTCTCGGAGGGACAGGCATTTCCGTCTTTGGAGCGGGGGTGACTCGAGCTCTGGGCGTGTCCTCGGAGCGTGCGGACCCTTGCTGTCTTCGGTTCGTGGTGACAGACCCTTGCTGTCTTCGCCTGTCTCTGGCCTCTCTGATGTTGTCAGGGTAGGCCGAAGAGCCGCCGGCGTGACCCGACGAGGCCGTCAGACGGGTGCTCGTCGTTCTCTGCCTCGTCGTCATGCCTCCGCTCGGCTCCAGCGAATATGTCCCGCTGCCGTCAATCTCCGCTTGACTCGCCGCCGCTCCTCCTCCCGAAGGAAGAGGCAGGCTGGGTTGTCTCCCTTGCTGACGATGTTCTCTCCCTTGGTTCTCGTTCCTGTGGCGCTGACGATCGTGTTGCCGGCGGCCGTGGCTGTGCTCGCGACGCTGGTGGTGCTGCTGCTGCTGCTGCTGCTGCTGACGCTGCTGGTGCTCAATCCGCCGCTGCCTCATCCGGCGGTTGTGCTCTTCCAGCCTGCGCTGGTACTCGGCGTTCTGCGCCGCCTTCTGCTGCTCGAACAGCTGCCGGCGCCTCAGGAGCTCTCGCCGGTACTCCTCCTGCTGGCGGGAGTACTCCTGCTGCTGGCGCGCGTTCTCCCGCTGGAGACGCAGGTTGTCCTGCTCGCGCGTGTGCTGACGCGCCGTGGCGTCGTAGGCTGAGGTCCTGTCTCGCGGTGACCCGCGGTTGTACCCGGCACTAGCCGGCAGCTGCACGGTTCCGTCCTGGTTCCGTGACACGCTTCGCCCCAGCGTCAAGGCCTGCCTGCGAGGCGCGCCGCCAGAGCCGTGCCTGCTGTAGTGGCTCCCGCTTCCTCCGCCTCTCGCGTTGGCGATGCGTCTGTAGGCGCTGGTCCCGTCGGGTGTCCGGCTGACGCTGGACGGCTGCTCGTACCCGCTGAAGCTTCCCGTGCCGCCGTGACCTCGGGAGCCGTAGCTTTGCGGGGGCTGTCGGAACCTGATCGGTCTGCTGTCGGAGGTCGGAGCGTTGACGGCGCTGTACGTCGTGCTCCTCGTTCGCCCCGTCTGGCCACCGCGGTGATGCCCCGACCCCCTGTCCTCACCACTCAGCCCCCGGCCTTGCGGCGCCTGCGCTGTCGCTGGCGCATGCGCAGTCTGCCGGTGACGTCGGCGGAAGGTGAAGCTCTGCGAGTACTTGGGACGCCGGAACCTTCGCCACGGCTTCGTCTGGCCGCTGCCGGATCGCGTCCGCTGGTAGTGGTGCTGCTGGGTGGGTCTGTCGCTTTGCGGGCGGAAGAGGTGTTGCGGTTGGGACGTGGGCGTGTACTTGGTTGGGCCGTCCTGCTGAGGTCGGTCAGAAAAAGAGTCCGAGATGGTTTCCGACTGATCAGAGTTCTCCACGGACGAGGCGGTGGTAAAGGCTTGATACGCAGATGAATCCTCCGAAGCGTCTCTGTCCTCATCGTACGATTCAGCGTGCCGCGTGTTCGACTGAAACTCGAAGTTCCTGGCGGCGCTGTTCGCGAAGGAGCCCACATTATTGTCGTCGGCGTCGATGAACCGAGGCTTTTCTTTCCGGATGATTTTGAAGCTTTTATCGTCAGCAGCTTTCTCCTCCAGAGGTTCGGGTGCTCCCACGTCGGGTTCAGCCGTCTCCGGGTTTGAATTTGAGAGCCACGAGTCTTCCTCGTCGTTTTCGTCGTCGTTGTTTCCGTCAGAGTGTTGTGCGCCACCTTCGTAAGGCCAGTAGTCGGTGTCTGTTACGTCATTGTCGGGACTGGGTTGGTCCTTGTCTCCTCCGTTAAAAATGGAATCCTCGTCCATTTCGTTCGGGTCTACGAGGCTGTGGAGCGGTATGGACACCGAGTTGGTGTCGAGCCCGTCGTCGCTTTCCTCCTCCGTTCCTTCGCCTGCGTCTTCCTCCTCTTCGTCGCTCTCGTCGTCGCTACCGTCCCAGACTTCAAACCCCTCGTCGCTTTCGTCAGGATAATCCCCATCCTCGACTGACTGGGAATCAGCATCGAAGTCTTGTCCCTCGTTTTCCGCTTCGCTGATGTCGTTGCTGGTCAATCTGTTGTCGTGGTCGTGGTCGGCACTTACAGTGCTGCTGAGCGAGTCTTTGTCGTCTCCATGGTTACTCCCGGTGTCGTAGTGACCGTGGGTGGAACTCTGCTCAGACGAGAAGTCGTCGGCGTCAGTGGTGTTGATGATCCGTCGGAAGTAGTTGTCGGTGACGTTGACGGGTACGTTGAAGCTGTACATGACTCCACGATTGCGACCTCGTACGTTCAGCTGGGGGAAAAAAGAGAACAGGAACGGTAATAACTGTTATCAGACCCAACATGTTAATCGTCAGCAGCAGCAGCAGCAGTGAAGTTATTTCATCGTATGTACTGTTAAAAAAAAGTTCAACGGTGTTTTAATGGAGACACTAGCTCTACACACACACACACACACACACACACACACACACACACACACACACACACACACACACCACAAACTCACGCACACACACACACAGCACAAACTCACGCACTCACGTGTACACACACACGCACACACGCACGCATACATACACACACCACAAACTCGCAAACACACACACACACACACACACACACACACACACACACACACACACACACACACACACACACACACACACACACACACACACACACAAGTGCGAACAAGCACGTCTACTATGTGCATTAAAAAATATATATATATATGTTTTTGTTTAAATTTCCAAACTACCACACACAACAACCGACAGCTTTACCAGTAAGCTGACGGCCCGATCAGTCGGCCCCTGAGCAAAGATGCACTGTCCGTAACACTCCTTTGTGGTCTTGTAGGAAAACACGGTGCCCGCTGCCTCGTAGTCACCGTCCGGCGATCGGCTTATTCCGCCGTTGAGAAAATAGTCCCCGCCAGGGATCTGCAGGGCTGAAACGACACCAAAAAAAAACGAAAAATAATGCTTCCGTGTTACAGGAAGACATGCGATCTTCCTGCAGTTTGAGTTTTTTGTTTGTTTTGTTTTGGGGGTTTATTTGTTTGTTTTGTTTTGGGGGTTTATTTGTTTGTTTTGTTTTTGGGGGGTTTATTTGTTTGTTTTTCTTGAGTTGTTGTTTTGCTTTTGTGAGTGGGAGGGGCGGGGGAGAGTGGGGACTGCTTTTTTGTTTTGTTTTTTGTGTGTGTGTTTGTGTGTGTGTGTGTGTGTGTGTGTGTGTGTGTGTGTGTGTGTGTGTGTGTGTGTGTGTGTGTGTGTGTGTGTGTGTGTGTGTGTGTGTGTGTGTGTGTGTGTGTGTTTTCGCTGTTGCTTTTTTCTTCTTCTCTCTCTCCTTCTTTAATTCCTTCCCATTAATTCGGGTCGCCTGACCTGAATAAGGCTACGGCAGCCGCAAAAGCAGCAGCGCTACCCATTCCTGGGAGTTCGTGCAGTATATTCGTGTGTTCAAACAATGGTATGGCTGCCAGAATTTGGAATCTGGAACGTGCGCACAGATGTTGATGTACACGGAGGCTGTACGGACACCGTAAGACAGTCTACGTTGAAAGCGGGCTCTGGGAGTAAAAATCCCTTTTCGCACCGGGGACTCGAACCCGCTGTTAGTATTGCGCCTGGCTCTCCGGTCCGACGTTCTACCGACTGAGCTGCATGCATCCCGTACTTGAAAACAGGAATCATTCCCAGTGAGTCTGGGAATCAACCCCTTTTTGCTGTAGACCTACCAAAATGCCCACGCAAAGATGGAAGCTCTATGAAAAAAACTGTAACTGGGTATAATATTGTGTCAATCAACTTGTCCGTCACACTCTTACAAATGACACTGCATCCGTCTTGTTTGTTCTTAAAAAACGCGGTTTTATCATCTTGAAACGCGTTCTGTTAAACAATTGTCAGCCAGTTAGTCAGTTACTGCATTAACTCTTTTACTGCCACGCTTGCCGGGCCGTCACTTTAAAACAAGCACCAACAAAGTGAGAAAGCTAAAAATCCTTAAGCCTTCTTCTTTTTTTCTTTTTCTTTTTTCATTAGCATGTAAGGGATTTGCATCAGTGTGGACAGTATTGACAGTCAATTTGTTATAGGACCGAAACATGTTCTGATTTCAGGTGTGTCTATATGCATTTTTCAGCCCAGAAATGTTACATGCTGGGGCAGTGAAAGGGTTAAGATAAAGAAATTAATGGAAAAAATAAATAAACAGGGTAATCTTGCTTTCTGTGGCTGCATAGATCACCGCCTGTGTTGTGTGTCGAACAATAAATAATTTCTCGCACGCCCAAAACAATCCTTATAGTTATAATGTGATTATTAACACCAATCCTACCCATAACCCCTCCTCTCCTATTCCGCCACGACCACCTAACCCCCCTCCCATAATCTGCCTCCGCCCCCCAAACCCCCTGTTCCGCCCCCCTCCCCTATTCTGCCTCCCCCTCCATTCCGCCCTCATCCCCCTCTCCCCATTCCGCCCCCCTCCCCCCTTCCGCCCTCGCCCCCCCATTCCGTCCTCCCCCCCCCCCCATTCCGCCCGCCCCCCCATTCCGCCCTCCCATTCGCCCTCGCCCCCCTCCATTCCGCCCCCCCCACCCCCTCCCCCCCCATTCGCCCTCCGCCCCATCCGCCAACCACCCCCTCCATTCGCCCCCCACTCCCATCCCCTATCCCCCCGCCCCCGCCCCCCCCCCCCCCCCCTACCGCCACCCCCTCCCCCCCCCCCTCCCCCGCCCCCCCCAAGCTGCCCCAAAGTGTACTGACCCAGCCAGTTGATGCTGTAGCGCAGGCCTGTGACGTTGATGCGCGTGGAGCCCGCCGGGATGAGCACCATCTCGTTCAGCCCGCGACTCAGGTCCAGGCTCGTGAAGACCCCCGAGATCGTGCGGCACGACGAGTTGTCTCCCTTGCACACCCCGCAGGCGTCTCGCCGCCAGGGGGAGCCCACCACCTCATCGCAGCCGACTTCCTGCGGGACGCGATTCCGATAGGTGAGGGTGGGAATGGACAGTTCAGCTAACTGCTGAAGGGTCATTAACTCAAAAACGTGTAAAAAGGACGCCTAAAGTATTAAAAGGGGAGCGGGCGGGCCGCGGGGGTGGGGGGTGGGGGGTGGGGTGGGGTGGAATATGAGGGGGGGGGGGGGGGCGGGATAGGAAAATTTAAAGAAACTTCATACTGAAATAGACGTAACTGTTATGGCGTGCGTGTGACTGACAGTTGAACTATTTCATCTTGTCGGTTCCAAGACCGATCGTCTACTACTCTAACCCCCCCACCCCTCACCCCCACCCCACTCCTTCCCATCTCAAGTTCCGAATGTCTGTGTCGTCAAGGTGACTGACTTTGAGATGTCCATGGTTTAATTAACCTGTACTCGCAGGCGAAGCCTCAAGGTCTTCACAGAACCATGCCTTTAAATGGGCAACGAATAAACTAAACAGCATGAGGGTGTGTGTGTGTGTGTGTGTGTGTGTGTGTGTGTGTGTGTGTGTGTGTGTGTGTGTGTGTGTGTGTGTGTGTGTGTGTGTGTGTGTAAAACAGCACGAGGGTGTGTCTGTGCTGTGCAGTCCAAGAGCGGCCCCGTACCTTGCAGACACCCTGGATACAGACAGCTGAAGGGTTGCTGGTGGCGCCCCCGCACACCGTTCCATCGACAACTCTCTCAGCCAAGTTGGAGTAGAAGTGGTGTCCCTTTGCCCGGCAGCTCAGCTTACACGGGTCCGAGGCTGGCGGAAAAGCAGGAAGTACAATTTTAGTTGAATAACTGAATCCACACACGCACGCACGCACGCACGCAACAACAAACACACACACACACACACACACACACACACACACACACACACACACACACACACACACACACACACACACACACACACACACACACACACACACAGCAACGTGGAAATCTCACAATATGACAGGCATTAGACAACAAATTTGTCCGAGCATTAAATGCCCCATTAGAACATTAGATATTCGCTCTCTCGGTCGAAGACGCTGTCAACCTTATCGGTTGCAAAGCACCGTCACCACAGTGAATAATACTAACAGACTGGTCTCACTAGACTGTCACCACTAAAGCTGTTCGTATTCCTCTTCAGAAAACTCGTGAAAACGCCTACACGGTCAAGTATCCAATTAGAACAACCGACAGTCTGTTAACGCTTCCACTGCCGCGCGAAGGCCGGTATATCAGCAGCCACACTGGCCGCGATGCCATGTGTCACCTGCACAGAAATAACTGACAAACGAACACGGGGGGAAAACAAAGCCCTAAGCACAGATGTGAAGGTCTTGGCAGCGCAGAGCTCGCACACGGCACGTGCAGCAGGTATAAAGCATGTCAGTCGGGGGGGTGATTAAAGACGCTAATTGCGCTGACGGCATCGTTATGTACAGACGGTGTGGGATGCTGGTCCTCAGCCTGATAAACAAGAAATGCAGACGTTCGCCCAGTGTGCTAAGGTAATACACGATGCACGTGCCCCTCTCTCTCTCTCTTCCCCCCCCCCCTCTCTCTATCTCCCCCGCCCCCTCTTCCTCCCCCCCCCCCCTCCCCCGCTTTCTCCTGTTTCATCAAAAGCACACCCACTTCCTTGGTCTCCAGGTAGGTACATGGGCATGGGTGGGTGGGGTAGTTAAGATGTTAAGTCAGTCATGCGGGATGATGTTGGCAGGTAGATTGGTTAGTCAGTCATGCGGGATGATGTTGGCAGGTAGATTGGTTAGTCAGTCATGTGGGGTGATGTTGGTAGATACATGGGCAAGAGTGGGTGCGGTAGGTAGGATTGGTTAGTCAGTCATGCGGGATGATGTTGGCAGGTAGATTGGTTAGTCAGTCATGCGGGGTGATGTTGGTAGGTAGATTGGTTAGTTAGTCAAGCGGGATGATGTTGGCAGGTAGATTGGTTAGTCAGTCATGCGGGGTGATGTTGGTAGGTAGATTGGTTAGTCAGTCATGCGGGGTGATGTTGGTAGGTACACGGGCAAGGGTGGGTGGGTAGGTAGGGCTGGTAAGTCACAAGTCATGTGGAGTGTGTTTTTAGGTACAGTGGAAAGGGTGGGTGGGGTAGGTAAGATTGGTGAGTCAGTCACACGGGGTGATGTTGGTAGGTACATGGGCAAGAGTGGGTGGGTGGGTAGGTAATATTGGTAAATCAGTCATGCGGAGTATTTTGTTAGGTACAGTGATAATGGTGGGTGGGGTAGGTAAGATTGGTAAGTCAGTCATGCGGGATGATGTTGGTAGGTACACATTAGGTAAGATTGGTAAGTCAGTCACGCGGGGTGATGTTGGTAGGTACATGGGCATGGGTGGGTGGGGCAGGCGGCGGGGTAATTTATACACGGCGGTGTAGGGGCTAGGGCTTTCATCCTCAGCATAGATCACAAACTGAGGTCACTTATTTCCGGCACCACCCTCTTCTTTCGTCTTCTTCTCTCAGAGCAGGGCCTCCTTGGGCGTAACTGGCTCAGTCTGGTTCTTTGTCGCCTCTGTTTTTACCGTAGGAGTTAGGGCCTGGAATGTAGGGGTAATGGTATGTGCTGCCTTACGGAACACCAAAAACAACAGTTGACAGGGGTCGATGACAGATATAGTGCTTTCTGTAATGTGTGTGTGTGTGTGTGTGTGTGTGTGTGTGTGTGTGTGTGTGTGTGTGTGTGTGTGTGTGTGTGTGTGTGTGTGTGTGTGTGTGTGTGTGTGTGTGTGTGAGAGAGAGAGAGAGAGTGAGTGTGTTACAGTGTGTGTGTGTGTGTGTGTGTGTGTGTGTGTGTGTGTGTGTTGTGTGTGTGTGTGTGTGTGTGTGTGGTGGTGGTGTGTCTGTGAGCGTCTGTGTGCGTCAGTGCGTTGTGTGTTTGTGTGGTGTGGTGTGGTGTGTGTGTGGTGTGTGTGTGTGTGTGTGTGTGTGTGTCTACAATGTGTTGCAGCGTGTGTGCGTGCGCGTACCGTGCGTGCGTGCGAGTGTGTGCGTGTGCGCGCGCGCGTGTGTGTGTGTGTGTGTGTGTGTGTGTGTGTGTGTGTGTGTGTGTGTGTGTGTGTGTGTGTGTGTGTGTGTGTGTCTGTGTGTGCCACCATCACTGTGTGTGTGCATCTATGTGTACGTGCATTGCCGGCCTGAGACAGACGGCCGTCAGTAAAGCCATCAGCAGCCAGGCACGCCGTCAGCGACACCGACACGCACCTTGCCCTCGTCAGTGTCACATATTACTGCCAGTCCTGGCAGAAGCTGGCGGTGTCTCGTTGCACTGCTGTAGGGCTTGCAGCAGACGTGATCCGGGCACAAGATGGGGTATTGTTTCAGAGAAAAACGCCTGCTATGGCTGTGGGAACTGAGAGCGCTGGTGTAGCATTGCAAAGGAACACCCGCGTGAGAGATTCGTTTCGTCGGAATTCGGAGCAGCTCGAAGGAAAATATAGTCAAAGTCGGCTCACACACACACACACACACACACACACACACACACACACACACACACACACACACACACACATTTTGATTGAAACAGTACAATTTTACACATTCTGATGATTTATTTAAGGATGTCTGTGTGATACTGCTTTTGTGTTGTTGTTGTTGTTTTTATGTACAAGATGGCACTATAATTATTCGTAATGGGATAAATAAAGTATTCTGTATTGCGTATTTAAATTTTGAGGTGATTTTTTTTTCTTTTCTGCTGGCTTTTTGCTGCAACCACACGGTCTAAGGGAAAATACTCTTTTAAAAAAATCATCGCTTTCAGCGCGAATGTTGCAGTTGTGGCCCCTGCTGGGTATTTCCGAAAAAGGCAGAATAGTTGTTTAAGTATTACGTCACACTCGTACTGGTAACGTCACTCTCGACAGATTTTTTCCCTATATGATTCCGGAATTTACCGAGCATGTTTTTTATGGGAGACAACGTCTCTTTACTTTAAAAGGTTATGTGTTACACGAGTTTTTCCTCTTACAGTACGAAATGCACTCTTCATTTTGGAGCGGCTTTGGCAGCCGACCGGAAGATTTTAATGAACTGACACTGTAAAACACAGAAATGTTAAACCATCATGTCGTTTGCGAGCACCGAATACCAACATATTTTTGAATTATTGTGTGTGTGTGTGTGTGTGTGTGTGTGTGTGTGTGTGTGTGTGTGTGTGTGTGTGTGTGTGTGTGTGTGTGTGTGCGCGTGCGTGTGTGTGTGTGGTTAATTGTTGAGTGAGCAGGTAGCCAGTGCAGCGAAGAACACGGTCCCCTTCTTCCCTCACCACTAGAACGTTCCCCCCGTCTCACTCTAACCCCCACTCTCTCCCCCCCCCCCCCCGACCCCCCCCCCCCCCGACCCCCCCCCCCCCTCCCCCCCCCCCCCCCCCTCCCCCAGCCTCCCCCCCATCTGCACCCGTCCCAGCCCCATCTGCACCTGCCTGATGATGTGACCGCCGAGTTTGTTTCCCAGTTGTTTGTTTGCCTGTCGCGTCGGACCAAAGCGATCTGTCTTCGTGTGTAGAACTGTCAGTTGGGGGAAAGAGGCAATTTGTGAGCAGTGAATCGAGCGCTGAGGAATGCTGCACATGGTGCCAGTGTTAATGTCAAAGGGCAAGGAGTCAGTGACCGAGGATGACAACACTGGAGCCAACAACGAATCACACACACGCGTTCAGTTTATCGTACGACAAAGCACGGCCCCATCGAACGACGGAAGGTAGGCACGTACGTGCGTAGGCTACGTAGGAACTGGTCCCATTTCTACACACGCTTATTGCATCGTAGCGAAGTAATAGCTTGGCGTCAAGAGCCAGTGGAAACAAATGGCGAGTTAAGGACAGTCTACACGCGTACTGCATTGTTGCGAAGTAATAGCTTTGCGTCAAGAGCCAGTGGAAACAAATGGCGAGCTAAGGACAGTCTACACGCTTACTGCATTGTTGCGAAGTAATAGCTTTGCGTCAAGAGCCAGTGGAAACAAACGGCGAGTTAAGGGCTGTCTACACGCTTATTGCATTGTTGCGAAGTAATAGCTTTGCGTCAAGAGCCAGTGGAAACAAATGGCGAGCTAGGGACTGTCTATACGCTTATTGCATCGTAGCGAAGTAATAGCTTTGCGTCAAGAGCCAGTGGAAACAAATGGCGAGTTGAGGTCTGTTGTCGCGGCGTCAAGAGCCAGTAGAAACAAATGGCGAGCTGAGGTCTGTTGTCGCGGCGTCAAGAGCAAGTGGAAACAAATGACGAGCTAAGGACAGTCTACACGCTTACTGCGAAGTAATAGCTTTGCGTCAAGAGCCACTGGAAACACTGAAATAAGGACTGTCTACACGCGTATTGCATTGTTGCGAAGTAATAGCTTTCGTCAAGAGCCAGTGGAAACAAATGGCGAGCTAGGGACAGTCTACACGCTTACTGCATTGTTGCGAAGTCAGTAAACGCTTTGCGTCAAAAGCCAGTGGAAACAAATAAGGACTGTCTACACGCTTACTGCGTTGTTGCGAAGTAATAGCTTGGCGTCAAGAACCAGTGGAAACAAATGGCGAGCTGAGGACTGTTGACGCGGCGGCACTGTGACACGTGAACTGCTAACTCCCCGCACCGTAAAGGTCGCCACCTTGCTGACCTTTGTGAACCCCTGTGCCAGTGTGACGAGACGAAAGCTCCGCGCACGTGCGACTTGATTGATAGGTGAAGCGGGTTTAAAAAAGAAAAAAAGAGGAAGAAAAAAAAAGGCCACGTAATTCCGTCGTTATCGTTTCGCTACTTCGGTGTTTGACTCCCATTTGCTGCAACACGCACACGCACGCATGGTCGCACGCACGCGCACGCACGCACGCACGCACGCACGCACGCACGCACGCACGCAGCGCCGCACGCACGCACGCACACACACACACACCGAACACACACAAACACACACACACACACACACACCACACACACACACACACACACACACACACACGCGCGCGCGCGCGCGCGCGCACCGACCAGATACCCCATAAATATATACATCAATAATTATATCGCAAATTTCTAAAACAAGCAATAATTGTCGTGGGCAAAGATCTGCACGCTGCAATGTTATGAGTTCTTTATTTACGTTGAATGAACGTGGGTTTCTGAGTGGAGGAAAGCTTTCTGTGTCAACTCACTGTCAATGATCGTGGGTTACTTGGTCCTTAGTTACTGAGGGAAGGATAGCTTTCTGTGTCAACTCACTGTCAATGATCGTGGGTTACTTGGTCCTTAGTTACTGAGGGAAGGATAGCTTTCTGTGTCAACTCACTGTCAATGATCGTGGGTTACTTTGTCCTTAGTTACTGAGGGAAGGATAGCTTTCTGTGTCAACTCACTGTCAATGATCGTGGGTTACTTTTCATCTATGAGTGAAGCAGAGCTTTCTGTGTCAACTCACGGTGAATGAACTTGCGGGTTACTGAGTGAAGCAGAGCTTTCTGTGTCAACTCACGGTGAATGAACTTGGCGGGTTACTGAGTGAAGCAGAGCTTTCTGTGTCAACTCACGGTGAATGAACTTGGCGGGTTACTGAGTGAAGCAGAGCTTTCTGTGTCAACTCACGGTGAATGAACGGGTCAGGTTACTGAGTGAAGCAGAGCTTTCTGTGTCAACTACGGTGAATGAACTTGGCGGGTTACCGAGTGAAGCAGAGCTTTCTGTGTCAACTGACGGTGAATGAACGGGCAGGTTACTGAGTGAAGCGAGCTCTCTGTGTCAACTCACGGTGAATGAACGGCGGGTTACTGGGTGAAGCAGAGCTTTCTGTGTCAACTACGGTGAATGAACTTGGCGGGTTACTGAGTGAAGCAGAGCTTTCTGTGTCAACTCACGGTGAATGAACGGTCGGGTACTGAGTGAAGCAGAGCTTTCTGTGTCAACTACGGTGAATGAACTTGGCGGGTTACTGAGTGAAGCAGAGCTTTCTGTGTCAACTAACGGTGAATGAAATTGGCGGTTACTGAGTGAAGCAGAGCTTTCTGTGTCAACTGACGGTGAATGAACTTGGCGGGTTACTGAGTGAAGCAGAGCTTTCTGTGTCAACTCACGGTGAATGAACGGTTCCCACGTGTAGTGCTGGCCAGCGTGGACACGGGCATCGTACTTGGCGCACTCTTCCTCCTGCCACCCCCTCCATCCGCTGCCACACGCCTGGGTGAACAGCAGCACCACCATCATCATCATCAACGTCGTTATGATTAATGTCGCTGTCATCACCAGCGTCGCAGTCGTCACTATGAAGATAACCTTGACCATCATCGTCAATATCACATGAGCAACATCATCGTCATTATTTTACAGTCTGAAGCGTCATCCTAGGTGTTGTCATCTTCATTAAAAAAAAAAATAAAAAAAAATAATCGCTTGCCTCTCTGAGGCTTTTGGGCACATTACAATATGTTAACTCAACTGTAAACTGTCCAACGCTTTCTGTTCACAAATAATACCCCCACACCCCACCCCATTGTTTGTTTGTGTGTGTATGTGTGTGTGTGTGTGTGTGTGTGTGTGTGTGTGTGTGTGTGTGTGTGTGTGTGTGTGTGTGTGTGTGTGTGTGTGTGTGTGTGTGTGTGTGTGTGTGTGTGTGTGTGTGTGTGTGTGTGTGTGCGTGCGTGTGTGTGTGCGAGTGTGTTTGTTGTTGTAGTTGTTGTTGCTGCTGCTGTTTTAGGGGGTATTTGTTTTCATTTTTATTTTTATATCTTGTTTCTTTGGTGATCTGTATATTATATTGAAACCAGTCAATCGAAATAGATGTTGATGAAGACTCCAGGAAACTGGCTGGTGTAACCACGTTACAAATGACAGAAGAACTAACAGAGGTCACAGATAGATGGCGCTGTACCTGTTTATTGCATAATCTGATCTCTTTGTCACTTCCGGAACACCACACAGAGGAATCTCCTGTGGATCTGGAAAACACACACACACACACACACACACACACACACACACACACACACACACACACACACACACACACAACACACACACACACACACACACACACACACACACACACACACACACACACACACACACCATGCACATTACAATTGCGTGAGGTTTTACAGCAGAATAGGTAGGCCCCCTGTTTAACTGAGTAATAGTAGGATTTTAAAGTCCTATCAACCGCACAGTCACCTCAGGACGATCAAACCCTGTGGTAAGCAAATGTACATTTCCAAGCTCTTCTCATAAATCCTTTCTCGAGTCAATCCCCAAAATCAGTTAGTTAGCAACTGGATTTTAACGCCTTGTCAAGCGCAAAGGATCACCTCGGGACAATCAAACTCTTGTCACAAGCAAATGCACATTTCAAAATTCTTCTCCTATATAAACCCTTTCCCAAGTCAGTCCACAAAACCAATCCCTACACAAACATAAAATAAAACATATAATATATATATACACAAACGTCAAACACAAAACTTTGAAGAGTTTGTCGCTGCAATATTAACTCTGTTAAAAGACCACAGCTAGGACAGCTGGTATCCTCGACCATGGCATCTAATTTATTGATACAAAACTATGAAATAAATAAAAAGGAATGAACAAAAACAAAGAGATTTTGAAACGTTATATAAATGCACCATGGCAAATACCAGTGCCATATGGCAGCAAGCTGCACATACCACCTACCAACTATCGTCTCCTAGCTGCTCGACAATAGCATACAAAAAGCCTAACTCTTATAGAAAACTGAGTTTTCTGAACAAAAGTCAGAAGAATGGACCATTAGGAGAAAAATGACAAGATAGAAGGAGCAAGAGGACTTCTTCTTCTTCTTCTTCTTCTTCTTCTTCTTCTTGCCCACAATCATGTTGATGATTATTCCGGCAATTTAGGCAAATAAGCAAGAGGAAAGGGGAATCAAATGACAGCCCCTGAGATTCCAGAGAGGGGGTTGAAAAACCGATATCCCGGGCCTCCTTTCGGGCGTGTGGAATTGAGATTTTCTTGACACTGTTGCAAGTGTACGAAAAGAAGACGGGGAGTAAATAAACAAGATTTGATTTTCACTGATGTAACTGCCGGCCTACAGAAAGTTCGTTTCAATTATGAGCAAAAGGAACTTGATCGAAACCAGAAGTAACACAGCGTTTCGTCTAATTTAATGAAAGTTCTCTCAAGTTCCAATCAGTAGGCTACGACTGACTTTGATTAAAACAAGTCGGCCTAAGGAATTCCAAGTAAGCATACAGCAACTTCGTCCCAGTTATATGCTCAATAGGAATTTTATCAACAAGAATGTTCACCCCCTCTCGTGAATATTAGCTAAGCCTGGCGTTTAAAAAGAGTTGGCAAAACTGACTTCAGAAGTATCGAATGAACTCAGTGTTTTTCGCATTCGACAAAAAAACAAAACCTGAGATCACATGGAACAGCTATCCTATGTGTTCCTCTAGCAAACAGTGTTTGTGCCGAGTGCAAACTCATCACTCACATTATGCCCGTTTTATTTGCTCAGTAACACCATGCACATGCGTGCTGCGCCACCGGCTCCAGTTCCGGCCTAGACTGAGACGCTAGAGGGGAATTTCGGGAACACAAAAAGCGGTGATAAAAACTTTTTGGAAGAGTAAACAGACTTCCGTCCCTCATTATTCTGCCAGCCACGCTCAAATTTCAAACAGCGACCGCCGCTGGAAATAGGAAGTCTTTTAAAAGATGTGTCTGAAAATAACCTTCATCAGACGCTTGGGGTGGGGGTGGGAGGTTGGGAGGGGGTTGGGGGGAGGCACTACATGTGGTTCTCAGGATTCTCTCTCTCTCTCTCTCTCTCTCTCTCTCTCTCTCTCTCTCTCTCTCTCTCTCTCTCTCTCCTCTCACACACACACACACACACACACACACACACACACACACACACACACACACACACACACACGTACTGTGAACTCACGCACACATGCACACACACTGCGACACTCACGCACACACACATACACCACACACACACAGTGGCACTCACGCACACATACACTACACACACACACACACACACACACACACACACACACACACACACAACCACACACACACACACACACACACACACACAGTGACACTCACGCACACATACATACACTACAGTCGCACACGCACACACACACACACACACACACACACACACACACACACACACACACACCCAACACACTCACACACCCCACACACACACACACACACACACACACACACACACACACACACACACACACACACACACACACACACACACCGGCACACACTCGGACGGATTCTATCATGATCTTCGCTTCTCATCAATACGCCAAATTTCAGTGACGGCTTTAGACGACTCACTACTCACAGGGTAGACCTGACTTTTACACTGACTCACTGACAGGAATTTTCCCCTACCTGACTTTTACACTGACTCACTGACAGGAATGTTCCCCTACCTGACTTTTACACTGACTCACTGACAGGAATGTTCCCCTACCTGACTTTTACACTGACTCACTGACAGGAATGTTCCCCTACCTGACTTTTACACTGACTCACTGACAGGAATGTTCCCCTACCTGACTTTTACACTGACTAACTGACAGGAATGTTCCCCTACCTGACTTTTACACTGACTCGCTGACAGGAATGTTCCTCTTTTCAGTTCTGGGTTCCCCTGTCGCCCCTGTAAAATCCTACTGCTGCCAAAATCATAGACAATAATATACGTCCAGTATTATTCTGCACTTAATTGCGGTTCGTGCGATTCTACTCCCTGGTGACCACAAAAAAAAGAAGAAGAAGAAGTAAAAAAGACAAAAACAAACAAAACAAAAACAACAATATTACGAGTCTTTTGTTAGTTCTAGCCAAGAAGGACAACTCACAGAAGGGAGTCGACTGGCAGGAGTTGCGGGTGCTGACAGCGCCGTGACCTGACCTTGATGCCGGTGTTGCAGTCGGCCGAGCACGTGGTCCACGAGGACCACTCCCCCCACTCCCCTGTCGCCCTGCCCTGCTTGCTGGAGCCAGTCTGAAACAGAAAGTAAACAGCGGTGCTTAGCAACACTCGTAAAGCCTGTACTGTTCACATGCTACAGCACTGGAGGCATAAATCGCATGCGTGTTTAAAACTCACACGTATTGCAATATTATCATTAATATAGACCGATAGTGCCCGCGGAATATATTTGGTTTCAAAACATGTGATTGTGTATCATAAGCGTGAATCGGGCGTACACTTGTAATTTGATATATTGTGTTTTGATCTCGTGCTGGATACGTCGTGAAGAACTCGTTGATACTTCTTTCACGGTTGCAAACAAGTGATATGTAGAATATCGAGATATGCTTCTTGTTGGCTTTTTCGACTCTCTCTGTCTCTAATATACCTCTCTGTCTCTAATGCACGAGATACACCTCTGGTGTAGATTATGTACCTTGTATTTACACGCATGCCAGGAGAGTTACCGTAGGCGACTCAGGTCACGTCTTAGTTGAACTTGTGTTACGTATTTCGAGCGCTAATTAACTCCCTTGTTTGTTGACACACACTCTCTCTCTCTCTCTCTCTCTCTCTCTCTCTCTCTCTCTCTCTCTCTCTCTCTCTCTCTCTCTCTCTTGTAGTATAGCAAGGACTGGCTGTTAGATAGGTTCAAATGGACCTAACGCTACTATCCTTAAGTATTAAAGTCTTCGAGTTCGAGTTCTCTCTCTCTCTCTCTCTCTCTCTCTCTCTCTCTCTCTCTCTCTCCTCTCTCTCTCTGTAGTATAGCAAGATCTGTTAGAAGGTTCAAAGACCTAACGCTACTATCCTAATAATTTCAGTTGTTCTCTCTCTCTCTCTCTCTCTCTACTCTCTTCTCCTTCTCTCTCTCACACACACACACACACACACACACACACATACACGCATATACTCACACACACACTCACACACACACTAACACACACACACTCAGAGAGACACAGAGAGTCACAAATACTTGTGCTTCCAGTACTGTTGTGCTAACAGGTACAGCTCGTCCAGGACCATCCAACTCAGCCACCTTGAACCCATTCTAGTCCACGTTTATATAACACGACGCACAGCGGGTGAAAAGAATCGACCCCTTGACCAATATCTTCCCATCTTCCCGCAAGCCGTCTGCACGCACGCCGGCCCGCCACGGAGGAAAGCCAAAGCGGGCAGAACGCCGCCTGCTCATCGGTCCGTGAAGCCGACATCTGGAACCTGTAGGCAGAGCCGCCCCACAACGCGGGTAACGAGACATCGACCTGGGTCTGAGGTCGCTCCACTTCACCAGTCAAACTCCTTCACACTCCACCTGACTCGCTCACCGTGGAGCGCGTGCACGTACCTGCTCAGCCTGAAACAGCCCAGCTCGCGACCCATCAGTGTGTCCGTGTGTGTATGTGTGTGTGTGTGTGTGTGTGTGTGTGTGTGTGTGTGTGTATGTTTGTGGGGGGGGGGTGGGGGGGGGGTTTACTTGTACTTGGCGGGTGGATGTTGATGATAGTGATGATGTCATGGGCTCAGATATTGGTCAAAGGTTAACGGTCAGGTTAACAGGTGGTCTGCTCTAGTCTGCCATTCCCACATTCTTTGGTCTGCTGGTGTGAGGTGTTCCAACGTATAAAATGTGCCCTAGATTTCAGCAGCTCAGGAGCTGTGTGGAAGTCGAGGTGGCCATCCTGGGCTCCCTGTCCCTAATGGTCGTTATGGCCTCTGTGGACGTAAAGAATCATTGAAACTCTGAGAGCGCAGTGGACCATTTCCAAGGCATGTTCACGAGGTGCGAGGCACACAGGTGTAGGATGTGGTTGCAGGCATCAAATTCTGTACACGCTCTCAAACTGATTCTGTTCAAGCTGTATTGACCCGATTCTTTATCAATAAGCCGCTGGATCAATCGGATGACCAGTATACACCCCCCCCCCACCCCCCCACCCCCACCCCCCCATCCCCCATTTTGAACTGTATTTGTCCTGTGGGGTGTGTGGGGGAGGATGGGGGGGGAGGGGGGGGGGTACATGAATCAATTAGGCTGCAGCAGCCCCAAGAGCAGCTGCCAGTCTTACCAGTGCAGAGCGATGTTTCGGTGTTTACCTATCGCTCACCAAGCGCCTGTTGCCCAACATTTTCATGATGCATTTTTCCTGTAGTACAAAACGTCAGCCGTGCACATGTTTGTGTCTCGTGGACCTCTCAGAGTTAAGCCAGAGCGGTGTTTGGTGTTCAGCCTTTTTTTTCTTCTTCTTCTTCTTCTTCTTCTTCTTTTTTTTTTTTTTTTTTTAATTCTTTTTTTATTCTCGCCTTCCCCCACCTCCCCTCCTCTTTTTTCAGGCGGGGGTTGGGGCAGGAGGTTGGGGGGGGGGGGGTGTCGACGGGCGTTGCGGCAGACTGACTAGACATGCGCGTAAGCAACAATTGTTTCGCGTGATTGAGAGGTTTTCTGTGTTCTTGTGAGGCAAATGGGGGTAAGAGAGTGCTTGCAGGTAGGGAAATGAGACACTTTAAAAAGGGAACCGTGGCAAGTTGCCCACTGTTACGTGAACTAAGTTAAGAAACATGAAGGGAGAGCGCCAAGACCACCTATAAAGTTGAGCAGACCTTGGAAAGGAAGCTACTGGGGGCGTGCCGAACACGAGCCAGTGCAGTGCAAACGTGACAGCGCTGTATCTGGTACCCGGAGGTCGACAACCGCACCCTGGGTGTCAAGACTGACCAGATTAAACACCGGGGTCACCGCAGCTGAAGACGAGAAGGCAGGAAGGGTGTTGAGCCCCAGACGCTCGATGACAGGCCCAGCTAAACCTTCGTAATCCCAGACTCGTGCAAACCGAACCCGCATATCCCAGCTATTGCTGTCCGCGTTCTTGCCGTCGGATTCTCGTCATTCTGGGCTCCCTTTAATTTTTTGTTTGCTCTTATATCGTTGGGTGGTTGTACCAACAGACCAACTGAAACTGAAGGAGCATGCTAAAGAGACGTATGGGAATAGTCGAATTAACTGAAACAATATGTGATAACTTCCTCTCTCTCTCTCTCTCTCTCTCTCTTCTCTCTCTCTCTCTCTTCTGCCTTTGTGTTAATATCTTAACCGTTGAGAAATAAAGTTCTCTCTCTCTCTCTCTCTCTCTCTCTCTCTCTCTCTCTCTCTCTCTCTCTGCTCCTCTCATCTCTCTGTGTCTGTACCTACCTCTCTAAACTTCATCTCCCCCCTTCTCTCTCTCTCTCTCTCTCTCTCTCTCTCTCTCTCTCTCTCTCTCTCTCTCTCTCTCTGTCCTCAGCTGACCCCTGCGTTGACAGGACTCGTTAAAATCCCCCCCACCCCTCTCTCTCTCTCTCTCCCCCCGCTCCTCTCTCTATTCAGTGGAGCGGAGAACTGAGAAATAAAGTATTCTCAACAGTCAAAGAACTCTTTCATCTTTTCAAAATATTCGTAAATATATATCACTGCACGGCAATGGCGCTTCGCATTGCACCCGAGAGGCTGCGCATGCGCGTCAATGTCAAAACGGAAGTGTCCAATCGCTCTTCCTGAAGTTTCTGGCTGCTTTGCACCTCCCTGGAGAAGGAAGGTGAGTAATTTCATGCTACGGTGCACATTCCTACTGTCTGCGCGTGCCTGTTGCATGCTGCTGTGGCGTTTGATTGATTGAAGATGCTGTCACTGTCTAGTCTAGCGATCAGAAAGCCATTGATTTGTCAGTGGGTATTCGAGAGAAGGGTAAAAAAAAGCAAAGCCTGCTAAGAGTTTGTGGGAGCCGAAGGCAGTGACCTGTAGATCAGAGACAGAAAGAAGCCTGTCCAGACAGACCCGTAGGGCATGCGGACAAAGAGTTCATTAGTTCCTCGACATCAACGTCCAGTCATCCGCGAAGATCGTCTCCGGGGAAAACGCTATTCATCGAGTCACAAGTAAGCCAGCCTCAACTGATGTCCGATTCACTGTAGTGTTCGCGGCATGCATCATCACTTTTTGTCTGAATAAAAGTGAGACCCAGCAAGTGAAGTTGAATGAATCAGGAAGGCAACATTCTTGACGGCATGCAGGCGAAGGGATGGACAGAGGTATAGACAAGATAAGATTCTTTATTTACGAGAGTATTAGATAGGAATTACGCTTTGTGTGTGTTGTGTGTGTGTGTGTGTGTGTGTGTGTGTGTGTGTGTGTGTGTGTGTGTGTGGTGTTCTTTTGTTCTTTTTTACATCCAGCACTCGCCCGACTATTCTAGATCTTATTATATATGTACACATATTTGTAAGCTACGACACAGACAAGAAGACAAGGACACCGAGCAAGGTGGAGAGTGTGTGTGCGTGTGTGTAGGGGGAAGGTACTGTTTTACTGTACAATATTTCACACGACTTTCTTCTGGGTTCAGACTAAGGCCTCCAATCAGTTAGAAGC
>JABMCL010000736.1:115000-130000 GCA_018857735.1 Alviniconcha marisindica | reverse complement strand
AGACCTGCATAAAAACCGGCAAAAAGCACTGGACGTGATTCTACTGCGATTTCTACGAGCCTCGTCGCTGGCCTTTAAAATCGCGTCACCGAGTCTGTCTTAGCTGTTTAACCCAAACTGCGACTCGCTGCCATTATCGCCAAACCGCCGCCACCAACTTCCGGTGCAGCGTTCGCTTACTTGTATTTGACTTACGCAGAGTTTACAGACCAGGTCTACGTTTGGTTTAAAGAAGAATTGATTGAAGATCAAACTGATAAAGAGGCAATCAATGGTTACGGGCACAGCAATAAGCTTGCAGCTTGTAGGCAATTAGCAAAGTACATAACTTTAATCAAGTTGAACCAGTCCACGTTTGACTATAGTACAAACGGGGATCCATAAACGTGTCAGTAACAGTTGCTACCACTAAATAAATGGCAACAGCTTTTAACAGTAAGCACCGTAATTTAAACGCAACACCGTGCTCGCTTTCATTCCCCGTCACTGGAGGGAGGAGGACACGTCAGTACTGGCGGGCTTAAAGCGCACCGAGAGTTCAATAGCAAGACCTGCATAAAAACCGGCAAAAAGCACTGGACGTGATTCTACTTCGATTTCTACGAGCCTTGCTCCAGCCTCGTCGCTGGCCTTTAAAATCGCGCCACCGAGTCTGTCTTAGCTGTTTAACCCAAACCGCGACTCGCTGCCATTACCGCCAAACCGCCACCAACTTCCGGTGCAGCGTTTGCTTACTTGTATTTGACTTGCGCAGCGAAAACCAACATGGCCTTGTTGGCAGGGTCGGGACCCGGTGACCTATCTTTGTACACGGAGCTTTGCCGGGTCGGGAATGCCGGCCGGCCGCCACAAACAAATATTGAACAATGCGGGGCTGTAACTGCCAGGGATGAACGGGTAAGTGCGGGTGGACGGATGGGGATGGAATGCCGGCCGGCCCAGCTGCCAAATGAGACTGTGACGAGTGCGTCTTGCAACAATGCAGGGGCTGTGGAAAGGGATGAACGGGTACGAGTGGGTATAATTATGCATGTGTCAGTAGCCGCCTAACCAGCAGTGGAAAGGGATGAACGGGTACGTGTGGGTATAATTATGTATGTGTCAGTAGCCGCCTAACCAGCAGTGGAAAGGGATGAACGGGTACGTGTGGGTATAATTATGATGTGTCAGTAGCCGCCTAACCAGCAGTGGAAAGGGTTTAACGGGTACGTGTGGGTATAATTATGCATGTGTCAGTAGCCGCCTAAACCCGTGGAAAGGGATGAACGGGTACGTGTGGGTATAATTAGTATGTGTCAGTAGCCGCCTAACCAGCAGTGGAAAGGGATTAACGGGTACGTGTGGGTATAATTATGCATGTGTCAGTAGCTGCCTAACCAGCAGTGGAAAGGGATGAACGGGTACGTGTGGGTATAATTATGCATGTGTCAGTAGCCGCCTAAATAGCCGTGGAAAGGGATGAACGAGTACGTGTGGGTATAATTATGCATGTGTCAGTAGCCGCCTAAATAGCCGTGGAAAGGGATGAACGGGTACGTGTGGGTATATAATTATACAGACGCCAGACATGCATGTGGCCAACACCAGCCTGGGGAGAGCAGCAAAGAGGAAGCGCTAGACTGACGAGGTGCTTCCTTCAAAGGACGACAGCGGGTCATCGCCAGTCAGACGAACATTGGAACTGTTTCCAAGGCGACGTTGGTGAAACCGCTGAGAGCCTGGGTGGAGCGCGTATGGGCTTTTCCGAGTGCACAGATACCATCCTGAACTGAACTGAACTGAACTGAACTGAACCAGCCGGACTGTCGTGAGAATGGCAGCGAAGGGGAGAACTGGGAGTAAAGATTCATACCTGTTCCCAGGCTTTGAGCGGCTGGATTAATACGAGGACAGCGGGGTTTGAATCGAGACGGAACTCTTTTTTTTTCTTTTTTTTCTTCCTCTTTTTCTTTTTAACCCGGGGTGGATGCGTCTCGTGTTTACGTGCGTGCTTGGGCGCTAGGTTGCTTCTACAGTCATATTAGTACCCGAACCTTTCGGGGGGCGCTGACCGCGTCGCTGGACAGCTGCGCGGAGACAAAGAGTGGGCACTCTTCAGTGGCGTAACTAAATCTGGCAGAGTTTAGAGGAAGGTGCCAGAAAACGGTGCTCGGAGTGTGGGTACTGATAAGAGTGTGGAAGCAACCTAGCGCCCAAGCACGCACGTAAACATGAGACGCATCCACCCCGCGTAAAAAAGAAGAAGTTCCGTCTCGATTCAAACGATTTCTGTTTTATTTGAGCTGGCGTAAGCAACATGGCAAAATAAAACAAACGTCTGATATAATTTGAGTTATTTGTAACAGACTCACTGCTAGTGTTTGAGCACCAACAACAACAAAAATGCTCGTTAGCTGACAGTTTTCTGGGACCTATGGCGTAACTACATAGCGCAGTGGTTGAAGGAAGGATGTCGTAAACTAGTGCTTGGAGTTTGCCTCGCAGAGTTATATCAGGGCTCCAGCGACCGTTGACCAGCAATGATTCCAGAACTTATGTACGACTGGCATTTCTACCAACAAAATATTTTTTAGCAACGAAAATATTTTTCAACTTTTCTGTTTTTCTGTCGAAGCAGCATTTGACCGTGCGACATGGACCCGTGACGCCATCTTCGTTCAACAGAGCAAAGTTGCCGTGTGACTGTTTGCTTGGTTGATTGAGGGGCTTGAACGAGCTTGTGTACATGAGGGCGTTCTTACATCTCAGTTAATACCGATGTGGGTTCACGTATCCTTTTTCAGGAGATTGTCGTGCGATTTGATCTTGTCTTCGGTTTGGCAGAAATCATTGGCAAGAGGAGGAAGGGGGATAGTAAACCTTGAATGCAGAAATCAGAACGGCTGGGGTGTGTGTGTGGGACAAATACCCTTTATCAGCTAGACGCGTATGCAAGTTCTGCCAGTAGCCCTCTGTTTGTAAAGGGCTAAGCTCTGACAGCCACTGGACTCTGGGAGAAACTCGGTTCCTGTGTCTGTGGCGTCACATTGCGGGGTGGGGTCCCTGGAATCGAGCCACCTTCAGTTTTCAAACAGAAAAGTCGAGTTGTCACCGGTGACATTTGTTCGACTTGGTGTGTGCACCGCTGCGGGCCAGAGAGAGACAGAGACAGACAGAAAGACAGACAGACAGAGAGAGACAGAGAGACAGACTGTTACAGAAAGCCAGCCAGCCAGACAGACAGACAGACAGACAGACAGAGACAGACAGAAAGAAAGCCAGGGAGAGAAAGAGACAGAAACAGACAAAAACAGAGCCAACCAGAGAGAGACTGAGACAGACAGACACTGAGACAGAGACAGAAAGACAGCCAGAGAGAGGGACAGACAAAGACAGACAGACAGAGACAGCAAGACAGCTAGAGAGCGAGAGAGAAAAAGACAGGCAGACAGACAGGCAGAGACAGAAAGACAGCCAGAGAGAGAGAGAGAACGACAACTATTAAGTAGCTTTCCGCTATTCGACTAGACGAATCCGGCTACCGTAGCTATGTCCCGACCCACGCAGCTCTAGCCATCATCTATCCCGTTCTAGTTAACAGCTTCACCCTGAAATGAAAGAGAACTAAGCTCCCGCTTGAAAGATGTCAAGGTGGGAGCTTGTTCTGCAGATGCAGGTAGTGTGTTCCAGACTGGGATCGTTCGGGGGCTTGGGGGGGGGGGGGGGGAAGAGCGGGGGGGGGGGGGGAGGGATGTTCCTGAAGCGGTTTGCTAGTTTGCACCAACAACGTTGATTTCAGAAACAATGATTATTTATAATAAACTGTCTGTTAACACATCCCCTGTGGTTTCACTTTACAAATGGAGTTGTTCTGGCGTACTCAGACAAAGAAGAAGACAAAGATAAAAAGGCGGGCTGGGAGCCCAGGAGAGACCAAGAGCAGGGAGGTGGAGCTGGGCTCTCATAGCTGGATGGTTTGTCTTGCTGCACAGTTGTTCCTCAACAGTTGCTTCTCGGACACAGACTTTGTGACTTTGCTCCGCACAGCTGTTGAAACAGCAATTGGCGGAGTACACAAGTTGTTTCGCACTGGCGGGGTCCCCATTTGCTTAACAGTCAAATCAGAAATTTGTTGTTCTGGCGGTGGCTGACGGTCTCTTCGGTCTTTGCGGGTCGGAGCGCTTGTATGAGCTACTGCTAGGTAAGGTACCCGATCCCCCCCCCCTCTCCCCTCCCCCCTTCTTTTCGCCGTCCCTAACAAGCCATACTGTTTCTGTGGACGCAAAGCACCATGAAAGTAGACGACGAAAAAGCTGGCTCGAGAGCGGTATTTGTTCTGAAGGTGCAGTATTCAACACAAAAACCAATGTCAATGATCCGTTCATGAATAATGGTCAAATAAACTTTGAAAACAGCTTTCAAGAACTGTTCAGCTTTGGTGAATACAGACGCTTCGGTTGCCATCGTGGTATTCGTTCCTGAAAAAGCATGCATTTGGGCCCGGTTCTATTCAAATTTATCTCTCGCTTTTATTGACAAGGAAATCCCAAAGGGCTTGCTATGTGCCAGAATAGCTTTAGATAAAGCAAGCTCCTGGCGCAACTATTTAACCTGTGTAGAGCTTGGGTTAAAAAAAAAAAAAAACACCACCACCAAATATCTGTCTTCTTCGTTGTAGAAGCCTTTTGCCAGTTGCACTGTTTCCAGAAACATTGATAGCATCGCAGATTCCTTAGGGGTATTGGAACTGGCGGGAGGTGCATGCCTGTTGGAACCGAGAGGGGGATTTATGTGCGGAATATTGCGCTGATATTGATCGGACGGGTTCTGAGAGTCAACATTGACGATAAATTGCATACAGCGTTAGCTAAACGCCACTGCGGTATCAAATACACGTTGGTGACCATCTGGTTTGCATAAACAAATCCTGGGCCGTAGAGACCTGATGGCATGTGGACGTGATACGTTTTCATTTCAATTTGAGGGGCCATATACTCAACAAGCATGCAACAAACAGACACAGATATGAATTTTTCATATGGAAAAGAGGAAAAGATTGAAAGGACCTTTTACGTCATCGTTTTCGTGTAAAATGATTGAATAAATGAATGCTAATTTAAAACGCGCATGAAAAAAATCCACGCAAGAATATGCATGTTTACAGTGGGGGGGGGGGGGGGGGGGAGGGGGTTGGGGGGGGGCATATATTTTCGCACACACTCACGCACATACGGCACAGACACACATGCATGCACACACACACACACACACACACACACACACACACACACACACACACACACACACACACACACACACACACACACACACACACACACACACACACAAGTAAGCAAGTAACTTGATATTTTACGCCCAGTCAACCAGTACGGTTATATCGGGACGAGACACACAGACAAACACACACAGTAGAGACAAAATGATGGATGGTTTGTCGTATCAAACGCCCGGGCAACCGCCCGAATGAGTTGATCAAATGACAAGCAGGCTTAACGTTTGACTCACTGCTCCCGTCACACGTCACCCTTTTACCCTCACTCATGACGTCATGTGATGTCACCGACAAAGTGTTTTCCATCTACTTGTAGGGTGGTGTGCAACCTCCCGCTTGAATTCCAGCTTCTCACGAATTCGCACGTGCAACCCTGTTATCAAAAAACAGCACTTTGGGGGGACAGATGAATCCTCCCCCCCCCCCCCCCCCCCTCCCCCCCCGTCCTCGACTAGTTTTGGAAGGAGCCTGCGCCCTAAAAATGCAAAGTTATTGGCAGTGAAATGGATACGTTTTTGATTTTGTTTTTTAAAGAGCCTTTCTCTTTGTTCCAAAACTACTTAGTTGAATTTGGGGTGGAGGTGGGGGGCGCATGGATAATTCAGAGCCAAGTTGTTGTTTTTTCCAAACAAAAAATAGAAGATACTGGCATGCTGTCAAACGATTCAGTTACATGGTTGCTATTTAAGCCAGAAGCCAATAGCCAAACATTGAACAATTGACTCTCTCTCTCTCTCTCTCTCTCTCTCTCTCTCTCTCTCTCTCTCTCCCTCTCTCTCTCTCTCTCTCTCTCTCTCTCTCACTAAATATCTATCTATCAATGGCAAAACATTTAACAGTTATCTCTCTCTCTCTCTCTCTCTCTCTCTCTCTCTCTCTCTCTCTCTCTCTCTCTCTCTCTCTCTCTCTCTCTCTCTCTCTCTCAACCCACACACCACACACACACACACACACACAACACACACACACACACACACACACACACACACACACACACACACACACACACACACACACACATCACTGCCTAGCGATAGCTAAGCAAACACATGAGCAGGAAGGCAGCCTGAGCATTACATGTTCAGCCATTTCTGGAGACATTCATGCTTGTCATGAGGGACTACAGAAAGAATTCTGCGAAAAATGAGGGATGAGGCAAAATTACACCAGTAGTATTCTTGCGTTAATCTCATTGACCAAACGTTTACTTGGTGCTTTTGATAACCAGGTGAAAGGGTTAAAGTTTGATGAAGGTTAGGGAAAACGTACGTTAACTAACAGAGATGCCAAAAAATCCTGGCAATCGGCTATAAGCATGGAAAACTATATTCCAATGTCCTACAGGCTAAAATCGTAACAGTCTGTTTGTCGGTCACCCGTAGAAGGCCGATGAGATCAACGCTTTCACACTGTTGTGTCTTGTCTGGTGAAATTTTTTAAAAGTGCTCAGTTTAAAGAAAGAAACAAATCTGAAACAACTGAATGACTGCTAGCGTTCTAAAACAAGACCCAAACACATAAAAGCTTCAAAATAACGCTATTTATTAGGACAGAACACAACATGCGAATTTTCGTGATATGATCTCCTTTATCAAGCTACAAAACGACGCTTGAACAACAATTAAACGGCGGAGAGAGAAAAATGAGACGGAGAGGTAATCCACTTATCGTTTTGGGGTGAGCTATGCCCGGACGGCATTAAAATTTTGTGTTTTGTCCTAATAAATAGCGTTACTTGGAACCTTTTATGTGTTTGGCTCAGTGTCAATGTTTTGTGTGTATTTTGGTCTTTTCTCTGGACGCCGGCAGACATCTCTATTGCTTACCCTTCAAACGGAAATGCGTGCCAAAAGTGCGTGCCAAAATAAAACCCATCTCGTCAATATCTCTAGCTAACGATTGGACGTGAATCCGGGCTTAGGATTCAGCCTCCTCTCTCTCAGCATTGCAGTTAATTTGCTTTTCCATAACGTCAGTGTCAGCGTCCATGTTCACTTGCATTACCGATTTTTTCTTTTCTTTCTTTCTTTCTTTTTCTCTCACAAGTCACAATATGCGCGCGCGCGTGCGTGCGTGCGTGCGTGCGTGCGTGCGTGCGTGCGTGCGTGCGTGCGTGCGTGCGTGCGTGCGTGTGTGTGTGTGTGTGTGTGTGTGTGTGTGTTGTGTGTGTGTTGTGTGTGTGTGTGTTGTGTGTGGTGTGTGTGTTTGTGTGTGTGTGTGTGTGTGTGTGTGTGTGTGTGTATGATGAAATAAGCGTCTCCTCATGTCTCTGATTGCGCTCTGGGCTCTTACGAGATGGGGCGCCATAAATAACTACAGTGCATGTAGATAGACACATGCTCAACGTTGCGCTTGGCAAGGCTGATGCGGAACAAAAAAAGGAGTGGGAAGTGGGAGAGGCTGAGGGGAGGTGGCCGGAGAGGCTGAGGGGGAGGGAACTGGGGGAAAAGGGATACGAAAAGACTGTGGGAAGAGGGATTAAGGGAGGGAACAAAGGCCAATAACTAATTTACGACAGCCTTCCTCCTCAGTGGAGTAAGGTGCCGGAAAGCGATGCTCGGAGTGTGGGGAGGGGACTGTGGGGAAAGAGATGAGGAGGAAGGGGGACGAGGAGGGCGGAAGGGGGGGGGGAGGTGACTAAGGAGTAACATCATCTAACCACATAGTCTGGCGATTAAGCTTTTTTTTTTTTTACCGAGCTTCACATTTGTTAGCAATGCCGCATTACCTAGCTTCACCTTTGTTAGCAATGCCGCATTTTTCATCTGATGACATCGTCCATCCCTATAGCCCTGGTTTTTCGCTCAGAAAACGGAAGAGACGGAAAAACCCGAAGCGGAAAAAGAGGCGGAACGAAAGGTGTGAGTTATCATCCACGGGGATACGCATCTTTCACCCCACCCCAAACCACTAAGGCAGTAACCGTTCCACTGACAGGCAGTACTGGATGAACCACACACAGAACAGTCAGCGGCCAATCGTCACAGCTGGGAAAATAGACGAACAAACGACGAAAGAGGGAGAGAAAAAAACACCAGACAAAAGAAACGCATACTGCAAAAACAAAAGCAAAATTGTTTGTTAGTTCGTTAGTTAGTTGGTGCTTTGAGCCCAGTCAACAACACAGGGCTAACAAAAGTAAAAGCAAACCTGTAAAACGAAAAGCAAAAAAAAAAAAAAGAAACAGAGTTGGAACAAAGGTACAGAATGTGTGAATTGATGATCAGATAAATCGGGAAACAAAATAAAGGCCCCGTTTCCCCTATCCCCTCCCTCGGCAAACCCCCCCCCCCCTTTCCCTATCCCCTCCCTCCGCTACACCCCTCCCCTTTTTCCTATCCCCCCCCTCGGATAGCCCCCCCCCCCCCCCCCCCTTCCCTACCCCCCCTCTCTACCCCCCCCCACCCCTCCCCTTTGGGTCCCCCTTTCCCCTATCCCTCCCTGGAAGCCCCTTTCACCCCCCTGGGAGTTTTTCCCCCACCCTCCTCCCCCCCCCCCTTTCCCCTTCCCCCTCCCTTGCCCCTTCCCCTTCCCCTCCGTACCCCCCCCCCCCCCCCCCCCCCCCCCCCCCCCCCCCCCCCCCCCCCCCCTGCTAGCCCCCCCCCCCCCCCCACCTTCCCCCCCCCTTTCCGAGGGTTAACACTCGTGCACGTTTTCTGATGATAAATAATTTACACTGCGGACATGTACATCTATATACAAATCTAGCGTTTTCATCTGACTCCATCCAAAATGGGGGGTTTCAACACAACAAACGAATTAACGCACGGACCCCCCCCCCCCCCCCCCCCACACACACACACAACACACGCACGCATTAAATATGACACAGTTGAAAAATAATTAGGGGAAACCCAAGTCAAGGAACTAAAGAAACAGATGGCTAAAAAAACTAACAAAAAAACAAATACACATATAAAAAGATAAAAAGAAACGGCAGACTGGCTGGGAAAGGAAGTGAAAAAGAAGGCGGCAAGGAACAGACGGAAGACCGAAGCGTGTCAAGGTTGCAAGCCAACTGTGAAATGGAAACGGCGGCGCACAAACAGACGAATCCGTACCTTCCCACCTATTCGCCGATCCTTCATTTTTTTGCGCGCTTGGCTTTCGTCTCGGTATTTTGTACCTGCCTCTATTCCCCTCACCCTCCCACCCACCAACACCCCACCCCACCCCTCTCCTCTGTCTGTCTGTCTGTCTGTCTGTCTGTCTGTCTGTCTCTCTCTCTCTCTCTCTTTTCTCTCTCTCTCTCTCTCTCTCTCTCTCTCTCTCTCTTCTCTTCTGCCAGCCTCTCTCTCTCTCTCTCTCTCTCTTCTCTCTCTCCTCTCCTCTCCTCTCTCTCTCTCTCTCTCTCCTCTCTTCTGTCTCTGTCTGTCTGTCTGCCTGCCTGCCTCTCTCTCTCTCTCTCTCTCTCTCTCTCTCTCTCTCCTCTTTTCCTCCTTTTCTCTCTCTCTCTCTCTCTCTGTCTGTCTGCCTGCTTGCCCCCCCCCCCTCTCTCTCTCTCTCTCTCTCGTCTCTCTCTCTTTCTCTGTCTGTCTGCCTGCCTGCCCCCCTCTCTCTCTCCTCTCTCTCTCTTTCTTCTCTCTCCTCTCTCTCTCTCTCTCTCTCTCTCTCTCTCAGTGTCTGCCTGCACGGCACAGTTAGGACGTCCCTACGTGTATGTGCCAAGTTTTATGTAACTTTTTACGTTATGATTACCAGGATAATCGACTTGTTCTCTCCTCCCCCGTCATGATGTACTGTGCTGGCAGTGTTGTTACTTCTGTCTGTGTCAGTGCCGTGTGACTTATTAACTGGGTGTCTGCCTGCCTGTCTGTCTGAGCTTTGGAATGACTCGAATTCTCTCTCTCTCTCTCTCTCTCTCTCTCTCTCTCTCTCTCTCCTTCTCTCTCCTCTCTCTCTCTCTCTCTCTCTCTCTCTGTATGCGAGTGTGCACCTGGCGCAGTGAACACGCAAGTTTTGTGTGGATGTTTTTACGCTTTATGTATAAAAAACACTCATCCGTTCATGTTTCATTTATATATAGAAATGATGCTCGTAATTTATTATTATTATTATGATTATTATTATTATTATTATTATTATCCATTAGCAGCTTAGCAAGGAAGAGTTGTTACACAGGTTTGACTGAACTCAAACTACAATCTTTGTAAAATAAAGTTTTCAAGTTCGAGTCTCTCTCTCTCTCTCTCTCTCTCTCTCTCTCTCTCTCTCTCTCTCTCTCTCTCTCCTCTCTCTTCTCTTTTCTCTCTCACACACACACACACGCACACACACAAAACACACACACACACACACACACACACACACACAGACCCAAAACACACACACACACACACACCACACACACACACACACACACACACACCACACACACACACACACACACACACACACACACACAGGTGCCCTCTGCGTGTGTATATGTGTTCGACTGAGTAGTAGGATCTTCAGTATGCACAAACAGCTGTCCCTCAATATTTTTTTCACAAAAGTTTACTCCAAGGCTAATCTGCAGCTCTAGTTTGTTTTAGTACGCTGTGTTTTGCTTTGTTCGTTGTTCTTCCCCTCCGAACCAAGCCGAGTGGCAAAGACAGGCCGGATTTTTATCTGCTTCATTTCGCCAAGTTCATTTTATGTTACCGCCCAACACCGTCATTGAGTAAGTAAACGTTAGCGCACAGGGCTTCTCTCTCTCTCTCTCTCTCTCTCTCTCTCTCTCTCTCTCTCTCTCTCTCTCTCTCTCTCTCTCTCTCTCTCTCTCTCTCTCGATATCTACTCATCAGTAGCTTAGCAAGGACTAGTTGTTAGAGAGGTTTTTGACTTGTAAAGGTTTTCTCTCTCTCTCTCTCTCTCTCTCTCTCTCTCTCTCTCCTCTCCTCTCTCTCTCTCTCTCTCTCTCTCTCTCTCTTTCTAGCGTAACACTCATAAGCAGGAAAACACACCGCTGCGGGCGAAACGGAAAAGAACATCTAGATAATGATGGAGAAATCGTGCGCCTGCGCCAAGGGGAACTTCCGGCTGTTCGCGTGCGCACTTTCTAAAACTAAACCAAACAAAAACTAGCGACGCATTCTGACACTACTCTTAAGCTGAAGGGAGATGGGGGTGATTCAATTTAAACGCCGGCTGAAGATGCTCTTTTCCACCGCCCCCGTAATCTGATGGCTGTAAGTTATATGTTACGGGTTGTTTTGTTGTTGTTGCTTTTGTTGTTGTTGAAGTTTGATGTGTGTGTGTGTGTGTGTGTGTGTGTGTGTGTGTGTGTGTGTGTGTGTGTGTGTGTGTGTGTGTGTGTGTGTGTGTGTGTGTGTGTGTGTGTGTGTGAGTGAGTGTGTGTGTGTGGGTGTGTGGGTGTGTGTGGGTGTGTGGGTGGGTGTTTTGTGTACTGTTGTTTTTTGGCGGGGGAGGGGTCCTTTCCTTCTCCTGTTCACACCCCACCCCCACCCCCCCACCCCCCTTTGCCCCGTTGATTCATGCTCTTAAGTGCAAAAGCTGTTTTTCTAGACATTGATATATTTTCACTGAAAAGAAGTTTTGGCCGAAAAACGAATTCTGTGGGATCTTAATATTTGTTTGTATTGCCCTTCCTCCCTCCCCACGCACGTTGATTCATGTTTTTGTGTGCAAAAGTTGTTTTGCTAGACACTGCTGGGTTTTCACTCAAAAGCCAGTGTGCACACAGACACAGACACAGACACCTGTTCCAAATTCGCAAGCCTACAAGAACAGGGCCAAAATCGATACTTACAGTCTACTTCTACTTCGTCTTAATTCTTCATCTTCTATTCCTCTTCTTCCTCTTTCTTCTTCTTCTGGGTCTTGAAGAACTTTTGACTGTTCAGATTAATCACTCCACCGCCATTGCATTTGAACTTCATACTTATTGTGTCTGTAGAACATGTATCTTTCAGTTTTTCAGTTTCCTCTCAGAATCGTATTCTCAAGTCACACAGTTTCCACAAAAACACTTTCAAGTCGAAGAAATTCGGCGTAACGTCTGCAATATTCCTAAAGACGCTTCGCCTAAAAATAAATCGCACTTCTTTTAACTGCATCTTTAACTTCGTGATACATCTTGTGACTGCATCTTTAACTTACATAATTCCCATGACTACAGCTTTAACTCACGCAGGTCTTGAGACTACATCTTGGCGTTTTACACGGTTGTAATTTGTTTTTGTTTGTTCTTGTTGATGTTGTTGTTGTTTTAGTCTGCCTGTGTGAGATTCTATACTGCCTAATACTATTTTAACCAATATACGACATGCATCGAGGAAAAGAAAAAAGAAGAAGAAAACAAATCAGGAATAATTCACTGTAAAGTTCAAAACTGCCAGCCTGCATCTCTTGTGACTGCGACTTAAGCTCGGTACACACTTCCTGTGCCGGACTGAATCAGTGTTGAACTTACAGGGGTTTCTCACGCACTTCTCGTGACAGCATCTTTAACTGACAGTGTGGGCCAGAGTGGCCGGAAAGCCAGTCTAAATATAAAGCCGAGTAAGGGAAGTGGTGACGGGGCAAATGTAGGCCTGGCCAATGTGTTTGATCTGTTTTTACACAACACGCCTGCAGACAACGCCCTCTCTTATGTTCTGGGCGTGCATAAAACAGATGCAGGTTAGATCTAGGTCGCTTAATGCCGACAACCAAAACTCAGCCGTGTTTTTTCTTTTTTCTTTCTCTTTTTTTAATGATGAGAGAGACCGAGACAGAGAGAGATAATGGGGGAGGGGGAGGTGGAGAGACAGACAGACAGACAGACAGACAGATAGACAGACAGACAGACAGAGACCGAGACAGAGAGAGACAGACAGACAGAGATAACGGGGAACAAAAGAGGAGGGGGGGGGGAGAGACAGACAGACAGACAGACAGAGAAGAAGAGAAAAAAGGAGAGAGAGAGAGAGAGAGAGAGTAAAAACCAAAAAAAGAATGAAAAGAAAGATTTTTCAAAGAAAGAATGAAAAAGTCGGTTAAAACGCTCGTGGAAAGCGTTTTGTCTTCTTACGCAACATTTTCCTTGCGTAGTACTGCACTGACGTAGTAAATACTTGATTTTTTTTTTTTTTTTATTGATTTTTTTTTTTGCATGCGCGCGCACACACACGCACACACTAATACACACACACACGCGCGCGTAAATGCACACACACACACACACACACACACACACACACACACACCACACACACACACACACTCTCTCTCTCTCTCTCTCTCTCTCTCTCTCTCTCTCTCTCTCTCTCTCTCTCTCTCTCTCTCTCTCTCTCTCTCTTTTACAGCTGTAATTCAACCAATACATAAGAAAGGGGACATCAATTCTCCCGCCAACTACAGGGGTATTTCTCTCCTTAATGTTAGTGGAAAACTGTACAGCTATATTTTAAATAAACGTTTAACAACATGGCTTGAGGATAATAGATTGATAAATGAAACACAGGCTGGGTTCATAAAGGGTTATAGTACCGTCGATCATGTTTTTACTCTTTTGGCCTTGATACAGAAGCAATTGCTAACTCATGACAAGCTCTATGTTGCCTTTATAGACTTCAAAAAAGCCTTTGATTTCGTTGATAGGAATCGTCTCTGGGGTGTACTTCGAAAAAATGGTGTGAAGGGAAGAATGTATAGAGCTATAAAAAGTATGTATAGTGTCGTAAAAGCAAGGGTTCGCGTCCTCGAAGACTGAAACAGGGGGAAATATGCAGCCCGATATTGTTTTCGCTTTTTATTAATGAACTTGCAAATGAGATCATACAAAAAGGTAAACATGGTATCCCCTAATCTAATTTAGATGTTGATCATGCATTTTGCAGATGACGTGATACTTTTGTCATTTACCATAACTGGCCTTCAGCATCAACTTAACATTTTGAATGACACTGGAAATAACCTCGGTCTTGTTGTAAATCTTAGCAAGTCGAACGTTGTTGTTTTTAGAAATGGTGGACATCTCGCTTTAAGAGAGAAGTGGTTCTACAATGGAACAAGACTAGCAGTTGTTAATCAATATAAATACTTGGGCGTGATATTTTCTACGGGACTAACATTTTCCTACTGCCTCGAAGATATGGCCAGCAGAGCCAAAAAGGGGGTCATAGGTATTCTGAAGCTTTTGTGGACTCTAGCCGAGCAGTCACCTACACTATTCTTTAGACTTTTTGATTGTCAAATTCAGCCCATGTTAACATATGGTGCTGAAGTTTGGGGTATTATGGCTGACCACTGCACAATCGAAAGAGTGCATTTATTTGCAATTAAACGATTGCTTAATGTTAGTACAAGAACACCTAGTGCACTAGTCTATGGAGAAACTGGGAGATACCCTCTTTATGTAATAACTTATGTGAAATGCATTAAATATTGGTTAAACCTTGTGAGAATGCCAGAGAACCACCTTCCTATAAAGGCATATAAAATGCTTTATGCTTTGCATTCTAAGAATAAGAATAACTGGGTGTCACACGTGTGCTTTACGTTGTACCGATACGGGTTTGGATTTGTCTGGGAAAACCAAGGTGTGTGTGATGTGAGTAACTTTATACGTGAATTTAGACAGAGGTTGGTTGATTGTTTTCTTCAAGAATGGCATAGTGGTATGGTTTCAAGGGATCGCCTTGCTTTCTACTCCTCGTTCAAACAAAGTCATTCCCTTGCCGATTATTTGTGTATCATAAAGAAAGCTGTTCTAAGAAGGAATTTGATTAGATTTAGACTAGGAG
>JABMCL010000736.1:95000-110000 GCA_018857735.1 Alviniconcha marisindica | reverse complement strand
GGGAGAGGGAGATGGGAAGGCAGGCAAGCTGGTAGCTGAATTGTCAAAATGAGCGACGGAAAACGGTTTGGGACAAACCGCATCACGACGTTTTGTGACACATTTTGAGTCTCACGTGTGTGTGTGTGTGTGTGTGTGTGTGTGTGTGTGTGTGTGTGTGTGTGTGTGTGTGTGTGTGTGTGTGTTGTGTGTGTGTGTGTGTGTGTGTGTGTGTGTGTGTGTGTGTGTGTGTGTGTGTGTGTGTGTGTGTGTGTGTGTGTGTGTGTGTGTGTGTGTGTGTGTGTGTGTGTGTGTGTGTGTGTGTGTGTAGCGTAGTGTAGTGTGTGTGCGTGCGTGCCTGCGTGCCTGCGTGCGTGCCTGCGTGTGGTGTGTGTGTGTGTGTTATTCATGTGTGGCACTCACGTTCTCCTTTAAATGGAGCCAAGAAGTACTCGACTCGACACTCAGTGGACGATAACCACAGTAAGCCTAAACTAAATTTCAAAGAGGTTCTAGACCTGAGCGGCGCCCACGGCTCTGAGTCACCGCGGCATTATTCCTCTAAGAGGCCAGCGCACGCAGCATCCTTTTTATCAGCGAGACTTAGTCCCAATTGCTTCACCAGACATCAGCGCGCCCATAACTAGAGCGCCTTCCGACAGGTATCATTTCCCACCCAAATAAGCAGGACACAGATCCTTTGAAGAAGAAAAAGAAGAGAAAATTCTACTGGGCGGTTTGCTGACGGTTCCAGCGGGACCGGAACGATTTCAACGCAATCGCGCTAAAGAGAGAGAGAATGCCGTTGTCGGGAAACAGGGCGTTGCTATCTTGTAGGGAATAACAGCGTTGTCTTTTGCGGAAACCAGCGGCGTTCCATCGACACAACACTGACTCGGTGCGACTGGGAAGTGTCACTCTGACAGCTAGGCCGGTGCAGTGGGGGATAACACACACACACACACACACACACACACACACACACACACACACACACACACACACACACACACACACATACACACACGCACACGCACACACCACTCACACACACACACCACACACACACACACACACACACACACACACACACACACACACACACACACACACACACAACACCACACACAACACACACTACACACACACACACAAACACACACACACACACACACACACACACACACACACACACACACACACACACACACAACACACACACACACACACCACACACACACACACACACACACACAACACACACACATACTCACACTCACTCACTCACTCACACACACACACACACACACACACACACACACACACACACACCACACACACACACACACACACCATCCACTCCTCTCTCTCTCTCTCTCCTCTCTCTCTCTCTCTCTCTCTCTCTCTCTCTACACACACACACACACACACACACACACACACACACACACACACACACACACACACAACACACACACACACACACACACACACACACACACACACACACACACACAGGTCTTCACAACTTTCCACTGACTCCGCTTAAAGTATTTATCCTCGAACGGTCCGATTCAGAAGAAAAAAAGTCTACACGGATTACTATGCCACAAGTAATTAGCCTATGTGCCTTACGTCCGCTTTTACTGTTCTTCCTGTGCCTTACATCCGCTTTTGCTGTTCTTCCTGTGTGTCGTGTGTTAAATCTTTCGTAGGTGCTTAATTTTTTGGTGGTTTGCGATGGCGTTCCGTGAGAGAGGCTGGACACAAAATATTTATAACAGGTGTCTAGGCACATTATTTTCGTCTGTCGGCTTCTTGTCGCGTAAATGAAACAAACGCTGACAAGCAAGTTTTTCGGTGGGTGAAAAACGTTCATTCACAATCCCATTGGGTCCTTGGACCGGCGCCTGGCATTTTGTGACGTCAACAGGAGGATCCACATGAGCATTCCTCCTGAAGCTGTAGCTTGCTATTCATTTGAAGAACGTTGTTCAGCAGTTTTCTCTGATTGTAGCCAACAGCTGTGGACTGGACGGCTTGCCCCACTACTCCTCGTAGATCTAAATCTATTCTGCATACCTTTTGCCATTTTATTTAAAACCGGAAATCGCGCACATATTTTCTAATTTTAGCAACAGGAGTCCATGGCAACCCCCTGTTCTTGGCAAGAAGTGGCTGCGGAAGTTGTGAGAACTCAGTGAGGTGAACTATTTTTAGAGGTCAGTTTGAAGACGGATTCGCACGAGGGAGAGAGGGGGGGGGGGGGGGAGCCTGTGTAACTGTCGGCCGGCCGGTCGTGGTAAAATCGTAAAAACCTGTTCGGATTTTCTCCGGCTTTATAAATGAGATAGATACCAAATATATAATGATGATGAATTGATGCTTAATGTCCTCAGATGTCAGTTGACATATTAGGGACAAGTTGTGTCCAATGCCGAAGCACGGTGCAATAAATCTTTACGTCCACGGAAACCAGAAGGCTCGTTAGGACGGACAGTCCAGGACGTCCACCTCGACTCTCACACAGCTCCTGAACTATGTGCCAAACATATAGGAACATGCTGTGCTTATATATGCAGCTGGCTGCCCCCAACCTGCGTCCACTGTCACATATAATTACGACACGTAGGCCTTATTTAAAAAGCAAAACAAAGAAAAAAAGAAAAAACTCTAATACACAGCGAACTGTCTTTGAGCCGGTTTGGCCCAGCGGTCAGGCATTAGGCCGGTAAGCAGAAGGGCTTCAGCTCGATTCCGCTTCGGCTCTCCTTTCTCTTCAGAATTTAATAGGTTGTGGTTTGTGGACACTGTCTTCTGACTTTGTCCGTCACAATTAATGAAACATTAAAACGGCGCTCATCGCTGCCCAGATAACACATGAGTCATTCTGGTGGTGACAGTGTAGCGATAGGTATATAATCTCCCTCTTCCCCCACCTCCATACCCCCTTCTCCCCGTCCCTAATAAGCCTTATGGTTTCTGTGGATGTTAAGCACCATGTTTACTGATTTTCCTTCAGATGGAACGAACAATCGTTTGACTGGACTTGGACTGCTCATTATCGCTGCCCCGGTGGTTCCAGTCTGCTGACTCAGCATACTGAATCTTTCTTGTCTATGAATAACATAGAGATGTCCCTTTCGACTGCGTACATAATTACGACATATACGAAATATACACATATACTATAGTAAAACAAAGTTTCCTTTTATACGAGTCTGTGGAGCACGCATCATTTCAATGGCGCATGTGGCCAAAAACTAATAATAAGAGTTTTCCGGTCATACAGAAGTTTTCCTGTAATTCACAATTCCATTATAGAACAGATCTAGAGAAATGTACTCACCCATACTGACGACGACATACAAGGAACAATTAAACACAAGCGCTTTCGACAGATAGTCTTCGTCGAGTGTAATAAGATAGATAGAAAATTATAAAAGAAGAAGGAATTAAAGAAGAAGATGGAGTAAAACAATGTTAAGAAATTGTTAAGAAATTCTTAACATTGTTTTACTTCAACTCCTTGTCTATCTTCTTCTTTACTTCCTTCTTCTTTTATTATTTTCTGCCTCTCTTCTTACACCTGACGAAGACTCTCTGTCGAAATCACTTGTGTTTAACTGTTCCTTGTGTGTCGTCGTATAAAAGAGTACATTTCTCTAGAGGTGTTCTATGTTCTAACCTCACCAGCAGTTGTTCACTCATTCCTTGGATACCTCGCAATGCCATTGGCAGGCCATTGAGTCCTTGTGCAGGTCGTACAGGTTTCACCGAGCAGATCCAGTTTTTGTGTCTGACATCCTAATAATTCTTCTTCTTATTTTTATATTTTTTTTAAGCCGTTTTTTGCTCCGGTACTTCCTGTGGATAGTTCACACTCTTCCGCCCATAGAAGCTATTCAGTCATAGGGTTCGTTCTCAGTGTCGACAACAGTCCGACGTGTTGGGTTGCATTCTTCTTGCGCAGTTTACATAACATGTCCGGAGTCGACCAGTGCAGTGGGAATCTATACAGAGTCTGGAGCCCATGATCTGGCGCGTGGAGACCACGTGCCGTCTTTGAAAGAAAGACTTGCACAGTCGATTGTTCTGCGCTGAGCATCACCATGTGCGGTGCCCGGGACGCCCGTGCTGAGACTGACTCCAGCCGTTTTTCCCCACCGTTCGGCTGACTAACGTCGGGTCACAGTGCCACCCTATCAATACATAATTATATCAAGTTACATACCTACTGCTTTATTAGGTTGGTGGGTGTAAGTATTGCTTTTCCGGTTGATTCAAATGACCGTAGGGCTAGACGCTTCATAGTTTCACTCTGTGCGTGCGTGCGTGCGTGCGCGTGCGCGCGCGTGTGTGTGTGTGTGTGTGTGTGTGTGTGTGTGTGTGTGTGTGTGTGTGTGTGTGTGTGTGTGTGTGCGTGCTGGTGGTTGGTGTGTGTGTGTGTGTGTGTGTGTGTGTGTGTGTGTGTGTGTGGCATGGCGAGAGAGGGAGACAGACAGACAGAACAGACAGACAGACGGAGACAGAAAGTCAATGCAATACCTTATTAATTATTCAAGTTTATTTTGCTTCGTGACCGTAGTTCACATTCCTGTCTTTACAGACGTCGAATAAAGTTTAATATTCTTGATTCTATTTCTGCTGCTTAGTACCGCGCAAATGACATTGCGGTTTTTGTAGTTTTATGTAAATTCAGTGCTGCAGCCTGGCGGTGGGTACTGCATAATAAAACGCCAATGACAGCCCTGGTTTTAAAGGAGAACGCGGTGCAATTTCAGTGCTGCAGCCTGGCAATGGGTGATACTTAATAACGTACTAATGACAGCTCTGTTTTTGTAGTGAGCGTGGTGTACGTTAATGCAGCCTAGCAATGGGTGATACTTAATAACGTACTAATGACAGCTTTCTGGTTTTTGTAGTGAGCGTGGTGTACGTTAATGCAGCCTAGCAATGGGTGATACTTAATAACGTACTAATGACAGCTCTGTTTTTGTAGTGAGCGTGGTGTACGTTAATGCAGCCTAGCAATGGATGATACTTAATAACGTACTAATGACAGCTCTGTTTTTGTAGTGAGCGTGGTGTACGTTAATGCAGCCTAGCAATGGGTGATACTTAATAACGTACTAATGACAGCTCTGTTTTTGTAGTGAGCGTGGTGTACGTTAATGCAGCCTAGCAATGGGTGATACTTAATAACGTACTAATGACAGCTCTGTTTTTGTAGTGAGCGTGGTGTACGTTAATGCAGGCTAGCAATGGGTGATACTTAATAACGTACTAATGACAGCTCTGTTTTTGTAGTGAGCGTGGTGTACGTTAATGCAGGCTAGCAATGGGTGATACTTAATAACGTACTAATGACAGCTCTGTTTTTGTAGTGAGCGTGGTGTACGTTAATGCAGCTTAGCAATGGGTGATACATAATAACGCGTAAATGACGGCCCTGTTTTTATCGTGAACACGGTGTATTCACTGCAGCCTAGCGGTGGCTGATACTTAATAATGCGCAAATGACAGCCCTGGTTTTGTAGTGTACACGGTGCAAGTTCAGTGCTGCAGGCTAGCGGTGGCCCGGGTAGTGCGGCGTAATAACGCGCAAATGACTGCCCTGTTTTTGGAGTGAACGCGGTGCAAATCAGTTCAGTGCTGCAGCCTAGCAGGCTTGAAACTTAATTCGCACCCTGGCCGGACCGCCGCAGATGCAGAGCGGAGTGAGTGATGTCTTCTTTCTTTCATGGCGCTTTACGTCCACAGAAACCATACGGTTTATTTGGGACGGGCGATGGTGGCAGAAGAGGGAGATTACTGCCTATTGCTACACCATAATAACTCCTGCATTAAGATGAGCAGCGATGAGAGCCATTTTATTGTTTCATTCATTGTGAGGGACAAAATCACAAAACAGTGTCCACAAACCACAACCTTTTTGAACAGAAGGGAGAGCCGAAGTGGAGTCGAGCCGAGACCCTTCTGCTTACCAGCCTAACGCCTTACCGCTGGGCCAAACCGGCTCACATGATGAAGAAGAAAACAGTAAACATGGTGCTTAACATCCACAGAAACCATAAGGCTTATTAGGGACGGGGAGTGAAAGGGGGGAAGGGGTATGGAGGTGGGGGAAGAGGGAAGAATATATACCTACCGCTACACTGTCACCACCAGAATGACCCTTGCATTGAGATGGGCAGTGATCAGAGCCATTTTAATGTTTCATAACTGTGAAGGACAAAGTCACAAGATGGTGTCCACAGACCACAACTTTTGAAGAGGAAGGAAAGCCGAAGCGGATTCGAACCGAGGTCCTTCTGCTTACCAGCCTAACGCCTGACCGCTAGGCCAAACCGGCTCACATGATAATGATCATCATTCGTCGCTTTTATATAGCGCTATTCTCCATCCCGAGCAGTGATGCGGGAAGGTATGCAGGGCATCACAACCCACTCACTCTACGTAGGAAGTGCCGCACAGCGATGCCCGAAACCTTCCACTCTGATTCCACTACTGTTGCTACTTATAGCCATTGCAAGAGGCGCCATACTAAACCCTGACGTTGTTATTACCATCAGCTTTGTCCTTTTGTCGTCAATATTGCTACTTCCTAAAGAGCAAATGTTGTGCTCTTCTCCTTGCAAATGCCTTTTGCCTGAATAAAAAAATAAAAAAACTGCTGGAGAAAAAAAGACTGAAAAGAAAAACCAAACGCGTCTGACTTTGCGTCTGAAATGGACTGTAAAAAAAGAACCCAGGCTGATTATCAGTGGATGTTATTGGTATTAACATCAGTTTTGGTTCTAAAAACATTGTGATTAGTACTTTAGATTATATCGCATCATTTTCGAAGGGTCAAGGTAAAGTAGTAGTTATTCAGTAAAAGCGTTACCATCATCATCCGCAACGCCATTTCTAAACCAGGGTCCAACTACCTAGAACCAACTCCCTGTTTCTGCCCGTCGTGCTACCTGTCAGTTCTTTCAGATCTTCCTGCAAAACCTTTCTCTTTTCCAAAAACATTTCCTTCAATCCCATTGCCGTGTGTGTGTGTGTGTGTGTGTGTGTGTGTGTGTGTGTGTGTGTGTGTGTGTGTGTGTGTGTGTGTGTGTGTGTGTGTGTGTGTGTTGCCAATCAAATATTGTTTAAAGAATTCGATGTAGGCGCTTCGCTTGGCTAACTACCCATTATCATCATTGTTGTCATTTTGGGAGCCCAAACACTAACTGATAACAGAGCCCAGTCATGTCCGACTAAAAATGAAGGGGGGGGGAAACCCGATAGCAAGCAAATGTTTCCTAAGACTAAGAGAGATTTTTTACTTCATGTTGAGTGAGAAACATTTCTCTACATTTCCCCAGCAAAACTCGGAGAGAAAACCAACACGAAAACACACACACACACACACACACACACACACACACACACACACACACACACACACACACACACACACACACACACACACACACGCACACCACACACACGCACGCACGCGCGCACACGCACCGTTTGACGGCCACAGAATCGTTGAGACCGGATGTAGGTGTCAGCTGAAACTGGCCTAGGGGTGGGGTGAGAGAGGGGGTTGGGAGATCGGGGGGTCGGGGCCGGTGGGGAAGGGCGGGATCGGTCGGAGGGACTGGTAGAGCCGTGGGGTGGTTGGCGCCATAACCGCCAAGAGCGCATAAAGACAGTGGGCGGACATCTGTGATGGTGTTCCAGTTCGGCTGGATGTTTGTACGCATGGCGCGTGTCAGCTAGTTGTCGGTCCCTTTCGTCGGCCAGAGCGGCGTTTAAAGATGCACGAGTTCACCGAGTCGCTGTCTTGAAGTACGCGTTATCACAGGGTAACTTTTAACGGTTGGTGGGGGGGGGGGGGGGGAGGGGTACGGGGTTGGGGGGGGGGGGGGATGAGGTATTGCGCACTTACTCACGACAAATGGCACCAGGAAGCAGTAACCATCGCGACCGTTGTCCAGTGGTGTGTGTACACAAAATAGTCACATCGCTGTGGACAGACTAGTCAGTCGAACATCATTACTGTCGTAACTGTGTATAGCCGCTGACTAGCGGAGAGCGCGGTCCGTGCCATGTGCGTGTGCGTGCGTGCGTGCGTGTGTGTGTGTGTGTGTGTGTCAGCGGTGTGGGGATGTGTGTGTGTGGGGGGGGGGGGGGGGGGGGGGGGGGGGGGGGGGGTGCGTGTCAGTGAATACGTGCTTCCGTATGTCTGTCACTCTGCGGGCGTTAAAATAAAATAAAATAAAATAAAATGTGTAGACAAATTGTGTCTGCCTGCCTCTGTCTCTCCCCCCCCCCCCCCACCCCCCAACCCCCTCCCCCCTCGACCCCCCACCCCTTCACTGGTCTGCCCATCATGTGCCTATCTGCGTTACACATTTTTGTTTTGAACTTCTATTCATTTACGGCTAAAGCGCAGCGGGTACAAGCACTGCCAAGACGTCAGCAGTGATGCATGGCTACATGAAGCGTGGCCACAGCGTTGGTCCCAAGGAGCCACTTACGCTTATGGAAAAGCTCTAGGGCTCGGAAGCGGACCTGCCGCTGCAGTCAAACCCAAATTCATCAGCACTGACCATCAAGCTAGATGTCTGAGGACAATCCTGGACCGCCGCAGAAGAAAAAGAAGCAGAAGATGAATGTTGAAAAACCCGTCAAGCAGAAAGATGACATCAGCGAGAACCGTTACAATCCCGGATCACCACATAGCCAGTAAAAGGTCCCCGACACCCACGTCACCGGGCCGGAAGAGCCTGGACTTGAGGGAAACGAGGGTGAATGAACCAGGAAGGTGATGTGGTACTTTACACACAGGCCTAAAGTGCTGCAAGCCATGGCAGCGGGTGAAGCATTCAAGGCTCTATTCTGACCTGCAGCAGGCATAACTCGACAGCTCAGGATCCCCAGCGGGAAGGGTCCTGATTAATTTCGGCGTCCGCAGTACCCCAAATGCAGCCGCGATGATGGGCGATGATAAGAAGAAGAAGAAGAAGAGATCGTTCTTATCATGCGCTATTCTCTAACACGAGTTAAACTCACTGCGCTGTACAAACAACTTGACAAAAACCACGTTACATACATTTTAACAAACTTCACCATTCGCGCCATGATATATAGCTACACGCCGACATACACACAATCCATTGCCACAGGAATGCATGGTCTGCCTAGGCCTGTGAAAAGGCCTGTCCAAAGAGGACCGGGCCCCGAACCCAAAACACTGATAGTGGGTACACCTCGCAGAATGGCAGGAAGCGATTCATCGAAGGTTTCCCATATCATGAAGGAGTAGACAAAAAAAAAAAAACTAACATGGAACAAACACTGTACCCTCACAATGTCACATACAGACGGTATGACACGGAGACCGAGACAGTCAACCTGTCGGCGAACATCATCAGATATGACGTCATTTTTCTTTCCCCAGGTCCAGACAAACCAAGGGGGTAGGGGGTTTGCGCTCGAAAATCGCCACAAGCACAAAACAAAGACCTGAGTCGCCTACGGTAACTCTCACCTGGCCAGACAAATACCATGCACAAAATGGGGAAGAAAAAAAATATAGTTATATACAGCTCATGGTGCACCACGCTTTCTGCTTCCTGATCATTCAGGAGGCGCCGGGCAGCCCCGCTGCCAAGGAAAGCACCGTTGACCTATATATACATGTATATGCAGGTCCATGGAAAGCACATCCTCTCTTCTGGAGATTAGCATCATAAACAGTGATGTAGAACATCGTTACAGCCTGCTATTCCTGGTTCTCGTCGGGCGTCTTCTGGCTGGAGTCTGCGCTTGCCGCTCCGTCATAGACTGACGCTGACGTGACGTGTTTTAGCTGCACTTCAAAGATGACGCCTGCGGGAGAGCTATTGAAATGCCTTATGTACGAGTGATAACATTCCAGCAGTAATCATAAGAGGCTGGAGATGATGAAGGGTGTGTGTGTGTGTGTGTGGGTGTGTGTGTGGGGGTGTGTGTGTGTGTGTGTGTGTGTGTGTGGGGGTGTGGTGTGTGTGTGTGTGTGTGGGGGGGGGGGGGAAGGAGAGAGAGGAGAGAGGGGGGCGGCGGGGTGCCCGCGGTGTGTGTGTGTGTGTGTGGTTTTGGTGTGTGTGTGTGTGTGGGTGTGTTGTGTGTTGTGTGTGGTGTGTGTGTGTGTTGTGTGTTGTGTGGGGTGTGTGTGTGCGGTGGTTGGGGTGTGTGGGTGGTGTGTGTGTGTGTGTGGGTGTGTGTGTTGGGTGTGTGTGTGTGTGTTGTGTGTGGGGTGTGTGTTTGGTTGGGGGGTTTGTGGGGGGTTGTGGGGTTGTGGTGTGTGTGGTTTTTGTGTGTGTGTTGTGTGTTGTGGTGTGTGTGTGTGTTGGGGGTTTTGTGTGTGTGTGTGTGTGTGTGGTGTGTGTGTGTGTGTGTGTGTGTGTGTGTGTGTGTGTGTGTGGTTTGGTTGTGGGGTTTTTTGGGCTGTGTGTCTGAGCGTTTATGAATCGAAAATTTCTCGAATTTGTTCCACAGTTCAGCTCTAAGCTCATTATGAAAAGAAAAAAAATTAAATGTTAGAGTGAGGTCTGGGGTGAGGGACGGGGCAAATAGTTGAAAAGGAGGGCGGGGAACGAGGGAGGGATGACGTCGAAAATACCTGATTATATAATTGTTGAACAACTAAAAAAAAAAAACGACCCCCCCCCCCCCCCCCCCAAAAAGCACCCCACTTACGTTCGGTTACCTGCTGTGCTATAGATACGAGCCTAACCCGGTCGGTCGCTTACTTCGCCGTCACAAACCGACTCAGTGAGGACGACACCTGTCGCTTTGTTGCGTGAATGCCTTGCCACGCTGACACTCGCACGTCGTTCTCACGTGTCATAGCCGTCAACACTGAGAGTTTAGCATGGCGAGCGATTTAAGCTACCTAGTCGTTTCATTCCGTCCGGAAAATCTGTCGACGACACCTGCTGTGTGCAGAAGCGGCATTGCGTGATCTAATTTGTTTAGGGCTCAATTTTTTTTATCTTTCGGTGGGGCTTTTCTGGTGCAAGTTTAGGGGAGTGTTGCTTGAGAAAGGGCAGGTCACGAGCCCCTCTAAAACTAAAATCGTGAATTGTTACAGTTTAAGAATGTGCAGTTAAATTTTGGCCAAGTGTACTGTTGTCTTGGCGTCGGCACGTTTACTTGAGTAAACAAAAAAAACACCCCCAAACCCAACAACAAAACCCCAAACAAAAAAAAACACACAAAATTAAAAATTTAAACAAAAAAACCCAAAAAAAAAACAACACAAACAAAAAAAAAAAAACCACAAAACCCGCACGACGACGCATGACGCCCCCGTCCCCAAAAAAAAAACCCCCCACAACAAAAAAAAAAAGGGCCCCAAAAAAAAACCCCCAAAACACAACACAAAACACACACACACACACACTTAATCAACTTTTAGTTATTGCAAAATTTTGAGCAAACCCCATGACTCGATCATTGAAGACATCTTAGGGAAAGGCACAGCGTGCTGAAGCGTTTAGGAAAAACTAAGTCGTCAACTCGTTTTTGAAAAACCCTCTCCTCTCTCTCTCCCCTCTCCTCTCTCTCTCCTCTCTCTCTCTCCTCTCCCCCCCCCCACACACACACACACACACACACACACACAACAACACAACACCACACATCCCCCCACTTCCCTCTCCTCTCTTCTTCCCTCTCTCTCTCTCTCTCTCTCTCTCTCTTCTCTCCTCTCCTTTTTCCCCCACACACACACACACAAACAAAAAAATACACACACACCCCCAAAAAAAAAAACCCCCACACCAACCAAAACAAACCACATTTGGTTTTTCTCTTCTCTCTCTCTCTCTTCTCTTCTCCTCTCTCTCTCTCTCCTTCTCCTCTCTCTTCCTCCACACACACACACACACACACACAAAAATGTTTCTCTTCTCTCTCCTCTCTCTCCTCTCTCTTCTCTCTCCTCTCCTCTCTCTCTCTCTTCTTTCCCACACACACACACAAACACACACACACACACACCCCCACCCCACACACACAAAAAATGTTCTTCTTCTCTCTCTCCTCTTTCTCTCCTCTTCTCTCTCTCTCTCTCTCCCCCCGACAAAACAAAATGTTTGATGGGACGAGACAAAAACACCAAAAAAACAGCTCCCTTTAAATCTAAATTCGAGACCACGCCAATAGAACAAGTTTCAAAACATCGCCTACTTGGAAACTGTAGATGAACAGTAAAGTGGCAAACGCATATTAACAACATTTGCAGAACCCCGTTTTTTTTTTTAGAAATTTAAAAAAAAATTTTGCCTTCTTCTTTGCACACATTATGTCACATATGAACTAGTTTTAAATGCTGGGATGGATGTGCCGTGTGCACATGAAGCAGCTGTATTCTCTCCCCAAACGTGCCGTAAAAAATTTTGATGCCCCAAAAATTTCCCAATTTAGACTACAAACAAAAGTGCTGTGCTCTCAAATACCCCCCAAAAAAAATTATTGCTCAAAAATGTGTTCTAATGAAAAGGTTGTTCACGGCAAAGCCCCCGCAGTATCTGAAAGATCTAGATTCCATTGAACGTCTTCTGTTCTGGGAATAAACAGCTTTTGCCCAGAACAAGGACTGATTTTTAAAACGAGTTTCTCCTTTTCAGGCCCTTAGGGGAATAGTTTTCTCATCATCTCAGATACCCCATGGAAATTAAAAACGTTAAAAAAGGAAAATTTCAGGCACTCCCCCTTTAAACCACCTTGAATACTTCTCATACTTTTGTTCTTTCTTTTTTTTTCTTTTCTTTGTAGACAGCTTGACAAAATGTATAAAAATTTTTTTTTTTTTTTTCCCCCCTTTTTTTTGGGAAAGTTTTTTTATTTTTTTAATTTTATTTTTTTTGATTTTCATGAAATATTTACTCTTTCTTTTTTCCCCGTGGTCATAATTTTTTTAATTCAAATTTTAAAGTTTGCATATATATGTTGTTTATGTGCTTTGATTTGGTTAGGTGTGTATAATCCCATTTTAGCTTCCAATCCTGTAGATGTGATCTTGTTTTATACGAGATAGTGAATAGCCATATTCTGTCCTTTCCATTTTCGTTAATATGTTTTTGTAAATTTTTCTCCTCTCTCTCTCTCTCTTCTCTCTCTCTTTTCTCTCTCTCCTTCTCTCCTTTTCCTTTTTTTAAAAAAAAGTTTTGAATTGGCTTATTTTTTCCTTTTATTGCTCGTTCGATGTTTTTTCAGACGAAATTAGTTTTGTTTTTGTTTTTTTTTGTTTTTTTTTTTTCTAAGGATTTAATGGGAAATTTTTGTAGATGTTTGAGTGTTGTGTGTTGTCATCAGGGGCAGATACAAACTGTCCCTGATGACAAAACAGCCAAAACCTTTTAAAATTTTTCCCTTTTAATAAAGTATTATCTTATCTTATCTTATCTTTCTCTCTCTCTCTCTCTCTCTCTCTCTCTCTCTCTCTCTCTCTCTCTCTCTCTCTCTCTCTCTCTCCACACACACACACACACACACACACCTCTCTCTCTCTCTCTCTCTCTCTCTCTCTCCTCTCTCTCTCTCCTCTCTCTCTCTCTCTCTTCTCTTCTCTCACACACACACACACACACACACACACACACACAACACACACACACACAAACACACACCCTCTCTCTCTCTCTCTCTCTCTCTCTCTCTCTCTCTCTCTCTCTCTCTCTCTCTCTCTCGCTCTCACTCTCCATCCGTCCCAAGGGAGTGTAACAAGTGATGAAGTAAGACGACAAACTGAAAGGAGACCCCGGAAGACCTCAAAATGTCTCTCGTCGTTCCATTGAAAGCTTTCACGCGAACAGAGATTTGTTTATTTAGTTCGGCGCTGAATGGAAAGCATATGTGAATCGGCAGGTTGCAACAAACGCCTGTGTGTTGTGTAACAAAACAGCCTTAGAACCGCGGGGCGGCAGGCAAAGAAACTGCACAGTTGACACCAAAGCGCGGAGCCACTAACAGGCGCTTGAAAACAACGAACACAGAAATCAACATCAGAATCAGGAATGCTGTTTGTGCTTAATACCATGCATTTTTCAGGCATCTCTCTCTCTCTCTCTCTCTCTCGCGCGCTCTCTCTCTCTCTCCTCCTCTCTCTCTCACGCAGCGCGCGCACCACGCACGCACGCCCCGCAACACACCACGCACCACGCACCGCACGCACGCACGCACGCACGCACAACAAATACCAAAACAGCCGCACCGCACGCAACACGCACCTCTCTCTCTCTCTCTCTCTCTCTCTCTCTCTCTCTCTCTCTCTCTCCTCTCTCTCTCTCTCTCTCTCTCTCTCTCTCTCTCTCTCTCTCTCTCTCTCCTAAGAACTGGTTGTCACAAAAGAAATAACAGAATATTGTGAAAAACGTACAACCGCAGACGGTACGAAACGTTACCGTCCATTTACAGCGTGGTTTGTATCCCGTAACTCCTACGTCATTTTCAACGGCGGCCTAAAAAGTGCTAAGTTACGACTGAGTGTAATCGGGCTTTGTCCATGACCACTAATCGTGGACAACTTACCACAAATTAATTCTTGTGCTTTCACTTTATTAACCGTCAGAATAACGTTACTCTCCCATATCGCCCTGCCTTTCCTCTTGACAATTTTATCCATTTTTTTTTTCTTTTTTTTTTTCTTTTTTGGTGTGTGTGGGGGGGGTGTTGTTTGTTGTTGTTGTTGTTGTTGTTGTTGTTGTTGTTGTTGTTGTTGTTGTTGTTTCTGCTGTTGTTTTGTTTTGTTTTTTAGTATCAAACAGTTTCGTAGGATCAGTGACCACAAATCTAGCAAGGTGACTGCTACTGAAGCTTTCGTCAAAGTACATTTGATTAAATCTGTAAAAAAAATAATTGAGTCAGTAATTCTGTTGAACACAGAGGAGGGCGTGAGGGTCAGAGGGGTCAATGTGCGTGCGGAGGCGGGGGGAACCAGGACGGGGGGGGGGGGGGGGGGAGGGGGGGGGGGGGGGGGCCATCATTTGA
>JABMCL010000736.1:67500-90000 GCA_018857735.1 Alviniconcha marisindica | reverse complement strand
TACTTTGTTCATCCTAGAGGGAAATTAAAGCTGTCGTTCGATCTTATACATTAATGCACAACCAAGAATTGAACTGCACATATCTCAGTAAATCAAAGTCATAAAACCACACACACGTACACACTCTTAGACACACCCCCTGTCTCTCAATCTACATACGCTAAAGCATTGACCTAGCAAACCCAAAATTACCTGGAATAATATTTTCTCTGATAAACCAAAACATAAAAACTCTCAAATTAAATAAGAATCATTAGGTACACACAAGTCAAGTAAAGGCTTCGTCTGTCACAAACGCACTTTTTTTTTTTTTTAAACCACCCTGACAATGGGTTAAACGGGGGCCGGTAGAAGAAGGGACCGAATTAACGAAACGCTTCAAATCGAGTGTATTCTTTTGATCGGCCGTTTGGTTTATGGAATTTTCCATTTTTCTAATACACTGACACGGGTGGTAAGCAAAACAATACAACTTTGTCGCCGTGGGCACCACGCCCCCATCCCCCGCCCCCCACTGAGCCGGCTTTTCGTGCCGGGGGTGTTTAAACTAAGCTGCTCCACCCCTTTCACTCCTTTCTTGCGTCTAGTTTCTGTCTACCGGCCCTTTCACCTATATTTCGTTCCCCACCCGAAACAACTAGGAGATAAACCTAAATATATTGTTAGCCCTGAAATAACCCTTTGTGGCTGACTGGGCTCAAAGCACTAACTAACAAACTAACTAACCCCCACCCCCCTTCCATGCGAAAAGCTGCTGGAATAAAATACGTGCCAGTGTTTGCATTATGGGTCGCTATGAAGTGACAGCAACCACAACAGTCCGGAAGGAAGCATCCCCGAGGCTAAAACTGGGAAGGTGAATGGCTTCATTTCTAAGCCCTACAGTTATAACACTGAATTTCGTCGTCCCCCAGTAAGAGGTATTAACATGGACAAGTGGTGGACAACATCACGGGGAGCATGCATGGCGAACTCGCAGCTCATGACAATGCAGGCGGAAAAAAAAACGAAAAACGGGGGGGTGGGGTGGGGGGGGGGGGGGGGGGTTACGAGGGGGGAAAAACCCCGAAAAACCCATTTAAATACGTTGCTTTCAGATACGCCCTTTCCCAACATACCAAAACTGGGTTTTAGCATTCCCTGCCAAACAAAAAGGCGACAAAGGGCAGAGAGAAAGTTATACTGAAACCGTTATAGCATGATCTTCTTTTCAATCTTTAATCGGTTCTAATCTCTTCCCCTGTCACAATAAGACCAGCTGACAAGGATGTATCTATCTAAATCTTTACCTTCCTTAAACCCCCCTCCCCCTCTCTCTCTCTCTCTCTTTCTCTCTCTCTCTCTCTCTCTCTCTCTCTCTCTCTCTCCCGTTTCTTAAAAGTTTGATGTCGAATGACAAAAAATAAATTGCTTTTCTTGCTCATGACGGTGGTCCAAGTTCAAAAACAGACTTCCGGGAAAACACAGAAAGGGTTTTTTAAACCCCTTTTCTCTCTCTCTCTCTCTCTCTCTCCCCTCTCTCTCTCTCTCTCTCTTCTCTCTCCAGTTTCTTCAAAAAAATTTAGATGTCGAATGACAAAAAATAAAATTGCTTTTTTTGCTCATGACGGTGGTCCAAGTTCAAAAACAGAGCTTCCGTGAAAACGATCAGAAAGTTTGCGTTAATTTTTTTTCTCTCTCTCTCTCTCTCTCTCTCTCTCTCTCTCTCTCTCTCTCTCTCTCTCTCCCGTTTCTTAAAAGAAAGATGTCGAATGACAAAAAAAATAATTGCTTTTCTTGCTCATGACGGTGGTCCAAGTTCAAAAACAGAGCTTCCGTGAAAACGATCAGAAAGTTTGCGTTAATCTCTCTCTCTCTCTCTCTCTCTCTCTCTCTCTCTCTCTCTCTCTCTCTCTCTCTCTCTCTCTCTCTCTCTCTCTCTCCAGTTTCTTCAAAAGAATTTAGATGTCGAGAAGAAAAAAAATTAATTGCTTTTCTTGCTCATGACGGTGGTCCAAGTTCAAAAACAGAGCTTCCGTGAAAACGATCAGAAAGTTTGCGTTAATATCTCTCTCTCTCTCTCTCTCTCTCTCTCTCTCTCTCTCTCTCCTCTCCTCTTCTCTCTCCCTCTCCCCCTCCCCCCCCCTCTCTATATATATATTATATATATATATATCCCTCCCTCCCTCCCTCCTTCCCTCCCCACTCCCCCTCTCTTTCTCTCCCTCTTCTCTTTCTCTCGCCCCTCTCTCTTCCTCTCTCTTTTTCTTCTTTACGGGTGAATGTTTCAGTTGAGTGTTAAACTGCGCTTCAAAATCGCAAAATTCGCACACCTGTTCATGTTGTTGCCAAATACGTCTCCGCTCAAGAAGGTGTTATATATATCCTGTGGCTCTGAAACTAAAAAAATTGTATGTGTAACCCGTCAAGAATTCATGATGTGAGGAGTGTGGTAAAAAAAAAATATCTCTCTCTCGGGGGGGGGGGGTGGGGGAGGGGAGAGGCAAATGGTTTTGCTCGATATTAAAACCCGAGAGGTTACTCCAGTTTGGTAACTGTTTTGCACTTAGTTGGGTTTTTTTTTTTTTTTTTTTTTTTTTTGTTAATCTTCTTTTCTTGGCGAAAGGTGCGACAGAACTGGAGAGAAATAAAAAGTGAATGAATCAGAGAGAAAAAATGCTTTCCAAGTAATAAATACCGAGAGCTTTCCATCGTGCACTTCCATCAGGCTGACTGATGTTCTACGGTTCTTCAGAAAAGCCTATTCCGCCTTTATATCAAAGAGGGTTTCTGCCCTCTGTAGTTACATACCGAGGCACTGGCCAACCGGAGCGGACGCTAGTTGCCAAGCGGCAGGGTGCGGTACCGGTGACAATCAGCCCTGAAGAACAGCGCACGTCCCACCTAGGGACCGAAGAACAACCCACGTCCCACCTAGGGACTGAAGAACAGCGCACGTCCCACCTAGGGACCGAAGAACAACCCACGTCCCACCTAGGGACTGAAGAACAGCGCACGTCCCACCTAGGGACCAAAGAACAACCCACGTCCCACCTAGGGACTGAAGAACAGCGCACGTCCCACCTAGGGACCGAAGAACAACCCACGTCCCACCTAGGGACTGAAGAACAGCGCACGTCCCACCTAGGGACTGAAGAACAGCGCACGTCCCACCTAGGGACTGAAGAACAGCGCACGTCCCACCTAGGGACTGAAGAACAGCGCACGTCCCACCTAGGGACCCCCCTGAAGAAACAGCGCACGTCCCACCTAGGGACCGAAGAACAACCCACGTCCCACCTAGGGACTGAAGAACAGCGCACGTCCCACCTAGGGACCGAAGAACAACCCACGTCCCACCTAGGGACCGAAGAACAACCCACGTCCCACCTAGGAACTGAAGAACAGCGCAAGTCCCACCTAGGGACTGAAGAACAGCGCACGTCCCACCTAGGACTGAAGAACAGCGCACGTCCCACCTAGGGACCGAAGAACAACCCACGTCCCACCTAGGGACTGAAGAACAGCGCACGTCCCACCTACGGACTGAAGAACAGCGCACGTCCCACCTAGGGACTGAAGAACAGCGCACGTCCCACCTAGGGACTGAAGCACAACCCACGTCCCACCTAGGGACCGAAGAACAACCCACGTCCCACCTAGGAACTGAAGAACAAAGCAAGTCCCACCTACGGACTGAAGAACAGCGCAAGTCCCACCTACGGACTGAAGAACAGCGCACGTCCCACCTAGGGACCGAAGAATAATCCACGTCCCACCTAGGGACTGAAGAACAGCGCACGTCCCACCTACGGACTGAAGAACAGCGCACGTCCCACCTAGGGACTGAAGAACAGCGCACGTCCCACCTAGGGACTGAAGACAACCCACGTCCCACCTAGGGACTGAAGACACCACGTCCCACCTAGGGACTGAAGAACAGCGCACGTCCCACCTACGGACTGAAGAACAGCGCACGTCCCACCTAGGGACTGAAGAACAGCGCAAGTCCACCTACGGACTGAAGAACAGCGCAAGTCCACCTACGGACTGAAGAACAAAGCAAGTGCCACCTACGGACTGAAGAACAACGCAAGTCCACCTACGGACCGAAGAACACCCACCTACGGACTGAATAACACCCAACGGACTGAAGAACACCCACCTATGGACTGAAGAACACCGCACTTCCCACTTACTACTAATCTCAGAGGACAGACGTCTATGAGCGCTGGTCTCGGTTTGATTTCCAGGACGTGGAAAGCTGGGGCACGTGTGCCGAGGGAGGTCCCCCCTTTGGACCCCCCCAGTTTTGCCTTTCCCCCTTTTACCCCCCAGTTTTGGCTCCGCCCATTAGACTCAACTGACCTTTTTTATTTTGGTTTTAGCCAAATTTTTTAGCTTCCCGCCAACTTAGACTCCACTGACCTCTCGCTTTAGTCATATGGCTCCGCCCACTTAGACTCAACTGACCTCTTGCTTTAGTCATATGGCTCCGCCCATTTAGACTCAACTGACCTCTCGCTTTAGTCATATGGCTCCGCCCACTTAGACTCAACTGACCTCTCGCGTTAGTTATATGGCTCCGCCCACTTAGACTCAACTGACCTTTTGCTTTAGTCATATGGCTCCGCCCACTTAGACTCAACTGACCTCTCGCTTAGCATAGGGCTCCGCCACTTAGCCCTTCCCGGAACCTAACTTCTCGCTTAAAGCCAAATGGCCCCGCCACCTAAACCAACTAAACCCTCCGCCGTTTTAAGCCCCCCCATATTGGGCTCCGCCCATTAAACTCAACTGACCTCTCGCGTTAGCCAAAAGGCTCCCCCATTTAAAACCCAAAAATGCCTCTGGGTTTTAAGCCATACAGCTCCCCCCCCCTTTAAAACCAACCCCCCAAAAAAGCCCCTCCCCCCTTAAACCAACTAAACCCTCGCGAGCCAAAATTGTTGCCCCCTAAACTGACCTCTGGGTTTAAAAAGCTCCGCCCAGTTAAACTCAACTGACCTCTCGCGTTAGCCATACAGTTCCTCCCACTTAAACTCAATTGACCTCTCGAGTTAGCCATACAGCTCTGCCCACTTAGACTCAACTGACCTCTCGAGTTAGCCATACAGCTCTGCCCACTTAGACTCAACTGACTTCCTGCGTTAGTTTATAGCTTTGTCCACTTAGACTCAATTGACCTCTCGCGTTAACCATATAGCTCCGCCCACTTAGACTCAACTGACCTCTCGAGTTAGCCATATAGCTCCGCCCACTTAGACTCAACTGACCTCTCGATTTAGCCGTATAGCTCCGCCCACTTAGATTCATCTGACCTCTAGTGTTTAGCCATATAGCTCCGCCCACTTAGACTCAACTGACCTCTCGATTTAGCCGTATAGCGCCGCCCACTTAGCCTCAACTGACCTCTCCAGACATGCGGAGTAAACAACACAGCGTGTGTTCAAAGTCGCGCTTCGACTTGCAGAGACCTACGGCTCCCCATCGCTGAGTTCTAGAACAGCACGGGCACGAGTTCTGCTGTCACTACAGTGGTACTCGGACAGCCCGCGGGCTTGTCTAAGGTGGTGTGTTTGTACGCCGGCGCTGACGAGCTAAAGCTCATTTTACCTGTCAGTCGGAGGGTGGGAAGGTCAATTGGTTTTCCTTAAAGGGAAAAAGAACTTAAAGCAAAAAGGGTGCAGGGAAGTGTAGTGTTTGGATGTGCCGAGACTCGCACAGAGCTAAAGAGGCGGGCGACGGGTGTAAGAGGAGTCTGCTAGCGGTCGGCCTCACGGGTGGAAATGTTCGTCACCGGATCAAAGCGTTATCGGGACTAGTCTGCTGTTGACGTATGCTAATTCTAGTCAGCTGTTGACGCATGCTAATTCTAAGTGTTTCTGTTCCTCGGCTGGGGCTAGTGGTTCAACCTCCAAAAAAAAAGAAGAGCTTCCGTAGCAAACGATTAGGATTGCGTTCCTCTCTCTCTCTCTCTTTTCTTCTTTTTTTTTCTTCTCCTCTTCCCTCTCTCTTCCTGTTTTATGTCTGTTTTGCTTCCCCGTTCCCCCTTTAACCGTCAGGTTGGCAAAAAACAGTTCCCTTCCTTTTCCCACACCCCCACACACCCATTTCTGTCCCCCCACACCCCCCCCCCCCACACACACACACACACACACACACACACACACACCCACACCCCCCCCAAAAAAATACCCCGCACCCGGGCCCCTTCTAAAAAAACCTCCGGGGAAAGAAGCCCTCTTTTCCTTCTCTTTCCTTTTTCTCCTTTAAACTAAACAACCTTGTGAAATTTAAATTTTGGAGTCCGAGCTCCCCTCCCAAAAATCTCTACTCCCCCCTTTCCCCCTAAAACTTTCCGTCTTTTTCATCTTTTTTCCTTTCCTCAATTCAAATGTTTCTTTCCCCCGGGGGGGCTAAACCCTAAAAAAAAGAAGAAAAAAAGTTTGGGGTTTTTTTCTCTTCTCCTCTCCTTTTTCCCCCCCACCCCCCCCCCAAAAAAAAAAAAACCCCCCCCCCCCACCCCCCTTTACACCCCCAAACCCCCCCCCCCCCCCCCCCCCCCCCCCCCCCCCCCCCCCCCCCCCCCCCCCCCCCAAAACCCCCCCCCACACCCCCAAACCCCCCCCCCCCCTCCCCCCCCCCCCTTTCCCCCCCCCCCCCCCCCCCCCCCCCCCCCCCCCCCCCCCCCCCCCCCCCCCCCCCCCCCCCCCCCCCCCCCCCCCCCCCCCCCCCCCCCCCCCCCCCCCCCCCCCCCCCCCCCCCAAAACAAAAAAAAAAAAAAAAAAAAACCCCCCCCAAAAACAAAAAAAAAAAAAAACCCCCCCCCCCCCCCCCCAAAAAAAAAAAAAAAAAAAAAAAAAAAAATTCCCCCCTTTTCCTCTCTCCTCTCTTTTTCTCTCTCTCTCTCTTTTCTAGTTCAAAATAAGACGCATGACAAAACATGAAATTGCTTTTCTTGCTCATGACCGCTGAGACCTGGGACACAGTGACATTCGTGACTGATTACAATCCTGATTTCTGTTGAAATGCCTTAGTTTTAACTGCAGAGGTCGTTAATACTTCACAGCGGGTAATTTCTGACGACAGCTTGCACGGTTGCTCAAAACGTCTCTCCGCCATGGCCTGATTGGACGGGCGTGCTACTGTGGTCCTGGCGTACACTGAAGCCCAACATACTGGCTGATTGACAGTGATACTGCCTGTGTACATACTCGGCCTGCCCGATGTCTGTCGTCTTAACAGGGTGACTGACTGACTGACTGACAGTGATACTGCCTATGTGCATACTCGGACTGCCCGATGTCTGTCGTCTTAACAGGGTGACAGACTGACTGACTGACAGTGATACTGCCTATGTGCATACTCGGACTGCCCGATGTCTGTCTTCCTACCTGACTGACTGACAGGGATGCTGCCTCTGTGCATACTCGGACTGCCCGATGTCTGTCTACCTACCTGACTGACTGACAGGGTGCTGCCTGTGTGCATACTCGGACTGCCCGATGTTTGGCTTCCTACCTGGTTGACTGACAGGGATGCTGCCTGTGTACATACTCGAATTGCCCGATGTCTGTCATCCTATCTGACTGACTGGCTGGCTGACAGTGATACTGCCTGCGTGAACACCTGGGCTGCCCGATACCTGTCTTCCTACCTGTCTTCCTACCCGACTGGCTGACAATGATACTGCCTGTGTGCACACCCGGACTACCTGATATCTGTCTTCCTACCCAACTGGCTGACAGTGATACTGCCTGTGTGAACACCCGGGCTACCCGATACCCGTCTTCCTACCTGACTGGCTGACAGTGATACTGCCTGTGTGCACACCCGGACTGCCTGATACCTGTCTTCCTACCCAACTGGCTGACAGTGATACTGCCTGTGTGAACACCCGGGCTGCCCGATACCCGTCTTCCTACCTGACTGGCTGACAGTGATACTGCCTGTGTGAACACCCGGGCTGCCCGATACCCGTCTTCCTACCTGACTGGCTGACAGTGATACTGCCTGTGTGAACACCCGGGTTGCCCGATATCCGTCTTCCTACCTGACTGGCTGACAGTGATACTGCCTGTGTGAACACCCGGGTTGCCCGATACCCGTCTTCCTACCTGACTGACTGACTGACTGGCAGGCTGACTTTGATGATGCCTATGTGAATAGCCAAACTGCCTGATACCTCTCCTACTGACCGGCTGACTAGTAATACCCGTGAGCATACCCGGACTGCCCGTTTCTGACCGACCGACAGTCTCTGCCTGTTTGCGTACCCTACCGGTGCCGCTCTACCACTCTAGCACTTTAAAACAGCTCAACCATTAAAGAAGATGACATGATGATGATGAAGTGATGCTTAATGTCCTCAGATGTCAGTTGACATATTAGGGACAAGCTGAGATCAATGCCGAAGCATGGTTCAGTATAGCTTTACGTCCACGGAAACCAGAAGGCTCGTTAGGGCGGACAGCCCAGGACGGCCACCTCGACTCTCACACAGCTCCTGAACTATGAGCCACTCTAGCTGACTGACTGGCTGATATAATTGACTGGCTGACTGGATCAGACTAAACGAAACCAAGCCAAGTCAAGAAATGTATTTCAGAAACCCTAAAGGGGGTACATGAAACATCAGTGAAAGAGTAAGTAACTTGGTGTTTTACGCCCAGTCAACCAGTCAACCAGTCAATGAAAGAACATCTGACAAATTTCACAATGGCTAGACACGGCAGTAAACAAATAAAAATGCAAACGCACACAACAAAAAGAAAGAAACAGCAACACAATCACACGCATTTCCAAAACAAACAAGAAACAACAAAAACGACAAGAAACCAGAGAAAGGAAGATCATATAAAAATTTAAAAAATCAACAAAACAATAACTAAAGGAGAGAAAAAAAAAGGTTGGCACAGCGCGCACGCACGTACGCACGCATGCGCACGCACGCACGCATACGCACGCACGCACTCACGCGCACTCACACACACACACACACACACACACACACACACACACACACACACACACTCACAAACACACACGCACACACGCACACACACACACACCGCACACCCACACGCACACGCACACACGCACACGCACACACACTCACACACACACACACACACCACACACACACACACACACACCACACACACACACGCACACACACACACACACGCACGCACACGCACACACACACACACACACACACACACACACGCACACACACACAAATCCGCCAAGAAAAGCACTCCGAACAGCACCGTGTATGGTCCGGATCGCACGACCTCGCCGGAGGTCCGCCAGGTGCCGACTCGCTGACTGAACCGACTCTTTGAACCTGATCGAATGCCTCTCACTCACAACAGAGGTCGGGGACGCTGAAAGGCATAGTTTCATTGACGACCGAAACGCCAAGGCGGGGCACTGTATTCTCCTTACTTTTTTTCTCTCCCTTTGCGGATCAACTTTCAATCTCTCGTCGATAAAATGCTATGAATATACATAGATCACTTTGACTTAAGATATTTTGCTCTTTTCGTGTGTTGTGTTGTGTGTGTGTTGTGTGCGCCTCATTATACGTGACAAGTGTAAAACGAAGACGCCAGCTGTATTTTGTCCGCAAGCTCATGGCGCTGGCTTTTGAAACTTCTTTTTTCAGTCAGGTGGGAACAGGTAGCGCAGAAGAGTTCAGACAGACAGAGCTTACTTTTCTTCCTGTATGATCGTTCTCTCTCTCTCTCTCTCTCTCTCTCTCTCTCTCTCTCTCTCTCTCTCTCTCTCTCTCTCTCTCTCTCACACACACACACACACACACACACACACACACACACACACACACACCCCCCCCCCCCCCCCCCCCCCCCCCCCCACACACACACACACCACAGCAACAACAACAACAAAATCAGACGTTTAACAATCACTAAGTCTCGCTGACCGACTAAGTCCCGCTGACCGACTAAGTCCCGCTGACCAAACCAGCTGAGGTCAGTCAGGTCCCGGGCGCCTCAAGTCCATAATGAGTCGATCAGTGTGTCAACTCGACACGTAACCCCTTCGGTGAATGCCCCCTTCAAACGTCTCCGAGCGTGTCACTTTCGAGTGGTTTATGTCATTGGACGACGCCGGCCGAGTATTGTCCGACCCGGCTGCCAGCTTGATTACAATTCGCCTCGCGGCCCCCCCAGTCCTAATCCGGCAGTTCACACAGCTCTACGTGGCGGATTGGCGAGAAAATCCAATCACACGCCTTCTCTCAGGTCGAGTCAAATGTCAAATGCAGTTTCTTTGATATTCACTTCTAGACGTGTGCCCAAGCGAAAGGGCTGGGCGGGATGACGACTGTGTTTTGGGGGGGGGGGGGCAGACAGGAGCTAGTTTTGGGCAGCGCAGTGTGTTATTGTAGGAGTGGTTTGCATCACAGAAGGGTGGGCAGGCATCACTGACGGTGTTTTGGAGCAATAGCAATTAGAATGATAGTTCTGGGCGAGGGAGTCTCAGGAAACGGAGCTGCATCACTGACTGTTTTGGGCGGCACCAGACTGAGCTGAATCACCGACTGTTTTGGACAACAGGGTGTCAGGACACTGAGCTGCATCACCGACTGTTTTGGACAACAGGGTGTCAGGACACTGAGCTGAATCACCGACTGTTTTGGGACAATAGAGTGTCAGGACACTGAGCTGCATCACCGAGTGTTTTAGACAATAGGGTGTCAGGAGTCTGAGCCGCACCACTGTTTTGGACAATTAGGAGACTGAGCTGAATCACCGACTGTTTTGGACAATAGGGTGTCAGGACACCGAGCTGCATCACCGAATTTTGGGACAATAGAGTGTCAGGACACTGAGCTGAATCACCGACTGTTTTGGACAACAGGGTGTCAGGACACTGAGCTGCATCACCGATTTTTGGGACAACAGGGTGTCAGGACACTGAGCTGCATCACCGAGTGTTTTGGACAATAGGGTGTCAGGAGTCTGAGCCGCACCACTGTTTTGGACAATTAGGAGACTGAGATGCATCACAGACTGTTTTGGACAATAGGGTGTCAGGACACCGAGCTGCAACACCGAATTTTGGGACAATAGAGTGTCAGGACACTGAGCTGAATCACCGACTGTTTTGGACAACAGGGTGTGCAGGTCACTGAGCTGCATCATCGATTTTTGGGGACAACAGGGTGTCAGGACACTGAGCTGCATCACCGACTGTTTTGGACAATAGGGTGTCAGGACACCGAGCTGCAACACCGACTTTTTTGGACATTAGGGTGTCAGGACACTGAGCTGCATCACTGACTGTTTTGGACAGATATCAGGACACCGAGCTGCATCACCGATTTTGGACAATAGAGTGTCAGGACACTGAGCTGAATCACCGACTGTTTTGGACAACAGGGTGTCAGGACACTGAGCTGCATCACCGACTTTTGGGACAACAGAGTTTCAGGACACTGAGCTGCATCACTGACTTTTTGGACAATAGAGTGTCAGGAGTCTGAGCCGCACCACTGTTTTGGACAATTAGAAGACTGAGCTGCATCACCGACTGTTGTGGACAATAGGGTGTCAGGACACTGAACTGCATCCCTTTTTTGGACAATAGAGTATCAGGACACTGAACTGCATCACTGACTGTTTTGGGCCATAGAGTGTTAAAGAATGCGGTACACCGCTGGCTGTGCTTTTAGGCATTCAGGTCCTGGCTTGGGCAATAAAGCGTTAAAAAGTGAACTTCGTCACTGATAGCTGACCGTGTTTGGGACACTAACAAGGAATCTAGGGTTAAAGGGTTATCTGCACCACTTAGGCCTACCATAATCTGTACACCAGGCACCACACGTTCACCCAAAATTCAGCACTGGAGACTCTTCGGTGTGCCACTGCGGTACATAATGCACCTATGACGGTGGGACACTTCCTGCAAGACTGGAGTTCAGGCGAGATCAAGAGGAGGGAGGTGGAGCTGGACCCTCAGCAGAGCCCAGGAGAGATCAAGAGCAGGGAGGTGGAGCATTGGACAACCTTTTGCTTCATTTGTTCCTCAACTGTTGCTCTACGAACATTGTCTTTGTGACTCTGCTCCGCACAGCTGGTGAAACAGCAATCAGCGAGGTACACACGTTGCTTCGCACTGGCGGGGTCCCCACTTCCTTAACATTGTTGTTCTGGCGGTGGCTGACGGCCTCTTCGGTCTTCACGGGTCGGAGCGCGAGGACGAGCTATTCCCTTGTTCCTCTCCCACCCACCCATCCCCCTTTCCCCGTCCTTAATAATTATAAGCCTCGTGGCTTCTGTGGACGTTAAGCAACATGTTTACTTACTGCAGGACTGTCAGACCCACCAGAACGTGAGAGCAGAAACCTGGCCTGCTGACACACCGGTGAATGAGCAGATCTACGAACCTGAGGAGAGAGAACCTCCAGCGTACCAAAGATCATAAATGCATATTTATAATCTTTGAGCGTACCTAGAGCGGCATAATTACGTCCCAGCTACCGGGGTTCCTGTCTGAGCGAACGACAACGACGACGACGAAGAAAATCTTTAGTCCGTGGACACTGTCTTGTGACTTTGCTGCGTTTCCTGCATTGAATTTCTTTCACAGTAATGTTGGCTGTTGCTGGTCAAAAACACGCACAACAACGACCTAACAGTCCTTATGGTCTCTGTGGACGTAAATCAACAATAGAAGAAGAAGACCGCTGCAAATGACCCGTCTGGTATTGGCTAACTGAGTATGGCCTCAGCGCCAGGTTAAATGGGCAAGAGAAAACAAATACTACTTTCTCACTTAGCTAACGGGCTGAACTGGGGAGCGGGGACAGCTCAGTCAGTGGTAATGCGCCAGACTCGTGATCGAAAGGTCGCGGGTTCGAATTCCAACAGGAGCGGAGGGAGAATTTTCATCTCCAGGGTCAATTTTCTGTGCTGACTCTTATTTCGGTATGTTCCACCCCCCTGTGTTACCGCAGTAGCACGTAAAAGATCCAGGTCATTCTGCCAAATGGGGAAAGGTGACAGGTTACAGCTAAACACACATACACCCTACATATGTGGCGTCGATTGAAGTGATACTGTAAATTGGTGCATGTTTGTGTGGTATACACAGATAGTGCGCCGAGACGCCAGCAGTTTCACTTGGCACCAGCCATGTGACAACCAGACAGCGCTGTGCGTGCTCCACTTTGGTGGATATTCAAAACGCGCTATAAAAGGTTACAGTCACTCATTCAGAATCATTTGAGCCGGTTTAGCCTAGCGGTAAGGTGTTAGGCTGGTAAACAGAGGGACTTCGGTTCGAATCCGTATCGGTTTTCCCTTCTCTTCAAAAGGTTGTGGTCTGTGGTCATTGTCTTGTGACTTTCGTTGTCCCTCACAATTAATGAAACATTAAAATGGCTCTCATCGCTGCCCATCTTAATGCAGGAGTCATTCTGGTGGTGACAGTGCAGCAGTATGTATATAATCTCCCTCTCCCCCCACCTCCATACCCCCTTCCCCTCCTTCTCCCCGTCCCTAATAAGCCTTATGGTTTCTGTGGACGTTAAGCGCCATGTTTACTTACTTATTCAGAATCACTTGTGACATGAGCGCAGTCAGTCTGCACGAGAGCAGTGAACAGCGCCAGAGAGCAGTGAACAGCGCCAGAGAGCAGTGAACAGAACAGTGTATAACACCATATAAAAGCGATTAATTAATTGTAACGAAATAAGCGTAGCCTTCTACGTTAGAACGGATACGAAATAATCTTAGCAATACGCTTCCCAACAACCTACCTGTAATTAGGATCTCTGACTCATGTGACCTCCTTTTTGAATTATTCCGACTCGTTTTCGTGGGGGGGGAAAAATAGCTCTAGAAATAAGCACTACTGGTTATGAGCATACCTGTCTTCGAAACTATTTCTGGAAGTAAATTACGAGCACCACCTGTGCAAGCTGTTTAACAGGGATAGGGTTAAGTGGTGGTCACTAGCCTCGACACTAGTGTGGCAGCTCACTGCGGAAGTTTGTTGCCTTGTCATTGCAGGCTGGAACAAGACTAGTCCTCGTTAGCTCAATAATAATGTAGCCTACAGCGCACATCTTTCTTGCAGAGCAAAACCCCAACGATCTACCACTGACACGCCATTCACACAAACACAAACGCGCGCGCGCGCGCACGCACGCACGCACGCACGCACGCACGCACACATTTACAAGTATGCACGCGCACACACACACACACACACACACACACACCCATGCACGCAAGCACACGCACACACACACACCCATGCACGCATGCGCGCACACACACACACATACGCGCACGCACGCACGCACGCCCCCGCACACACATACGCACGCACGCACGCACGCACACACACATACACATGACACACACTTCCGTAGGGGAGATGGAAGTTTTCCCGTCAGTGGCGGGGCGTTTCGGTCACTTCCCCCTGTAACAGGCAATTACCGCACAGCCGCCCTATCCATCATACTAATCAATTCCCAATGGGGGGCGGATTTCCCCTACAAACCGGCCATGTAGTTTTTGTTTGTTTGTATTTTTACTTCACCTGCTGCTCTGGCATTTTTTACGAGACGGACAGTGAGGTGGGTGAGAGGTAATAGTATCGGATTCGGGGTCGAGAGGTCGATTCCGAAGAAAGCCACCTTTTCTGAATGCGGTCGCTTTCAGTTTCCACGAAAGCGTCAAACTGAACAGCGTATGGCCTACAGCTGTTTCTCCGCCCCCCCCGCCCCCCCCCCCCTCCCCCCCCCCCCCCCCCACCCCCCCACCCACACACACACACGCACGCACGCACGCACGCACACACACACACACACACACACACACAACCACACACACACACACACACACACACACACACACACACCACACACACACACACACAAAACACACACACACACACACAGACGCACGCTCAATTGCTCGAGCACATACGCGCACGTACACGTCCTCATGAACTGACGAACAAGCACACACACGCGCGCGCAAACGCACACACACACACACACACACACACAGACGCACGCTCAAATGCTCGAGCACATACACGCACGCACACGTCCTCATGAACGAACAAGCACACACACATATATATATATATATGTGTGTGTGTTGGTGTGTGTGTGTGTGTGTGTGTGTGTGTGTGTGTGTGTGTGTGTGTGTGTGTGTGTGTTCTAGATTGGGGGACTAAAAGAGAATGATTTCCTCGCTGGACAAATTCAGAGCTCAGGAGCTGTGTGAAAAGTCGAGGCGGCCGTCTTGGGCTCCGGTCACTAAAAAGCCTACGGTTTCTGTGGACGTAAAGCAACACTCAACCAACGCTGGACAAATTCGGCCTAAAGGTAAGCTAGGTGTGATGAGAGGGACCAGACATCAGCCGCCATTCATCCGTGACCTGGCTGATGCCGCATGCTACACCTCACTACACCAGGCTCTTTTCTCCGGCCCTTTACAGAACATTCACTTTCCTTCTTCTCTTCTCAGTTCGTCAGCTGTCCGTGCAGCGGCTTGGTCGTGTTCTCCGACACTGGCATTACTGTTGGATGCACTACTGTCTGAATCAACGTGTTCTTGTGTTTAAAATGTGTTGTTTGTGTACCCCTTTGTAACAGACCACGGCCTCTACACAAATAAAACATCAATGAGTCTCTCTCTCTCTCTCTCTCTCTCTCTCTCTCTCTCTCTCTCTCTCTCTCTCTCCTCTCTCTCTCTCTCTCTCTCTCGGCCTTTGTGTTAATATCTTCACCGTTGAGAAATAAAGTTCTCTCTCTCTCTCTCTCTCTCTCTCTCTCTCTCTGAAGCTACTGATCGTCATCATCTGTGACGCCGAACCAGACCAGTTTCAGCACAAACTCACCGACGAATATTTGGAGTAAAATGGAAATTCTGAATGGATGTTCGAGTTATACTTTACTCTATAAGCTGTGTGTGTGTGTGTGTGTGTGTGTGTGTGTGTGTGTGTGTGTGTGTGTGTGTGTGTGTGTGTGTGTGTGTGTGTGTGTTCTAGACGGGGAAGGGAGCTGGTGTTGGGCGGAACGTGTGTGTGTGGTGTGTGTGTGTGTGTGTGTGTGTGTGTGTGTGTGTGTGGGGTGTGTGTGTGTGTGTGCGTACGTGTGTGTGTGTGTTGTTCTTTGTTCTGCTCTTGTAATCTCGTGGATGCTATCGTAGTGCCTCCTGCTTCTTCTCATTCTTCTTCTACACCTCTTCTCCTCCTGCCGTCCTCGCTTCCTGCTCTTTGTCCTGATACGCCAACAGGGCACTAAAGAACAGCAACTCTATCTTCTTCTTCTTCTTCTTCTTCTTCTTCTTCTTCCTGGCACGAGAAGGAAGAATGGAAATCAGACTGTACGGATGGAAAGAATTTACTGAACCTGATCGCACTAGAGCAATACTCCGCTGAGTGATAGCTATTGATGATGATGGTGATGAAGTGATGCTTAATTTCCTCGGATGTCGGCTGACATATTAGGGACAAGCTGTGACCAATGCCGAAGCACGGTTGGTTTAAACAAAATTTTATTCATTCATCGTAATCATAAGCTCAACAAATAAGTACAGGAAACACAAAAGCAATATGCTTATTTGAGTGTTACCTATAGATAAAAGCACGGTTCAGTTCTTTACGTCCACGGAAACCATAAGGCTCGTTAGGACGGACAGCCCAGGACGGCCACCTCGACTCTCACACAGAGCCTGAACTATGGTCCTGAACTATGATGATAGCTGTTTATAAGGCCGTTTGTAAAGCACGGATCGTCGTGAGCAAGGGGTGTTACTTCCGTTTAGATCCACAGTCGTCTTCCGGCAGAAGAGTAACCCGCTCTTTGTTTTAAACAAAATTTATTTCTTATATAACGATTCATTAACAACATAACAGTTGGGCCGTGCAACAAGCAAAAATACTTATATTAGTACGGCCCGAATCGTACATAAACTGATGACGTCACAAACATCTATTTGATTAACAGCATGGTAACCCGCTCTTTGTCAGTAGGGCTTCATTGAGAGGACTCGTTGGCAACGTACTCCCCATTTAACGATAACAATGGTGAAACATTTGTAAAATACGAACGTCTGGTGTAAAAGGAGAGTCCGATGCGCTGTACAGAAATAAAATGTAAACACCCCCTGTTGAGACACCACAAGCGGAAAACGACAATGACAATGATCACAAGCTATTCAAACGACAGAAAGCCAAACAGCCAGACCTACATTACAAACACGCGCGCGCGCGCGCACGTACGCACGCATGCATGCACTCACACACACACACACGCACGCAAAAAAAATACAAACACACACACACGCACGCACGCACGCACGCACGCACGCACGCACACACACACACACACACACACACACACAACACACACACACACACTAACACTAACACTAACACTAACACACCCCACAGAAGTCAAATGAACTAATTTAAGAAGACACTGAAATCAAACTGCCCATGTCGGAACTCCCATCACCAGCAAACTTCTCAAATGAAATTTGAACGAAAGCCGGTTCCCGGTTCGTTTCACCTCTTCGGTTATGTGCCGCTGTCGGACAAAGGAGAGTGCACGAGCAGCACTGAGAGGCATTCTTTGGCGGCCGCGACTGAAGGGGCTCAGACACGATAAAAGGGTCTTGCGCCGTCTCGCTACGTGACAATATCACAGCGTGAGGGGTCCCATGCAGCTCTCCGCCCGCCTTCCTCCCTCTCCAAATGACTCCGTCCGTACCGTTACAGTTTCTGGTGTCCAGTAATCCCTCCGACGACGTGAGCTGCGCAGCAAGTTAAACTGATGGAAGCTCCTCGGTTCTGGTGTCAGCGGTTCACCCGCCACAACGCCCGAATCGAGTTTCAAGGATGTCTTTACGAACCCGAAAGGTAGACAAGCGCACGCTGTACACGTCTGTATCACCCGAACCGGCCACCCGGAAAATAGGGGGCCACTTGATATACGTAACCTACACCGAAATTCGGTGCGGTTTGGGTTTTGGATTACTGCGTGCTCATTGGCCACACAGAAGATTTTCGCGGTAATTACAAAAACAAAACAAACAAAATATGTTAGCAGCGGCAGCTGCAGTCGTAGTTGTAGCAGCAGCAACAAGGGCAGTACATGGTAGCAGCGGCAGTAGTAGTAGTAGCAGTATTAGCAGCAGTAGCAGCAGTAGCAGTAGTAGCAGAAATATGAGTAGCAACAGCAGCAGCAACACTCGCAGCAGCTGTAAGCTATTACTAATACGTGAAAAAACGTTACTGTTGGTACTGTAATACAAAACCCCAAGCTATCACAAGCTCGCAAATACTCACGCAAAACCTTCTTGGAGAAATTTCAACAACAACAACGCACACGAAACAGCCGAAATACTTGCAGCAGCTGCGTACTGTTACTAATGATGATGATGAAGTGATGCTTTATGTCCTCAGATGTCAGTTGACATATTAGGGACAAATTGTGACCAATGCCGAAGCACGGTGCAATAAATCTTTACGTCCACGGAAACCAGAAGGCTCGTTAGGACGGACAGTCCAGGACGTCCACCTCGACTCTCACACAGCTCCTGAACTATGACTGTTACTAATACGTCAACAAAAGTTATTATTGGAACTGCAATACAAAAATCAAGCCATCACACGTTTGCAAATACGCACGCGAAATTTCTACGTCGAGAAATTTCAACAGCAAAAAACGCACACGAAGCACAGCACGGAGATGGCTGTAACAAACTCGGACCTATAGCGTATGTCGTCGCTTTTCCTTTTTCAATACGACCGTGTCGTTGTTAAAATTTCTTCGTCGCGAAGCACAGATCAGAGATGGTTGTGTAACAAACTCAGACCTATAGCGTATGTCGTCGCTTTTCCCTTTTCAGTTCGACCATGTCGTTGTTAAAATTTCTTCGTCGAGAAATTTCAACAGCAAAAAAATAAAATAAAAATAAAAAACGTACACCAAGCACAGCACAGAGATGGCTGTAACAAACTCAGACCTATAGTGTATGTCGTCGCTTTTCCCTTTTCAATACGACCCTGTCGTTGTTAAAATTTCTTCGTCGCGAAACAGCACAGAGATAGCTGTAACAAACTCAGACCTATAGTGTATGTCGTCACTTTTCCCTTTTCAATACGACCCTGTCGTTGTTAAAATTTCTTCGTCGCGAAACAGCACAGGGATAGCTGTAACAAACTCAGACCTATAGTGTATGTCGTCGCGTTTCCCTTATCAATACGATCGTGTCGTTGTTAAAATTCCTTCGTCGAGAAATTTCAACAGCAAACACGCACACCAAGCACAGCACAGAGATGGCTGTGTAACAAACTCAGACCTATAGTGTATGTCGTCGTTTTTCCCTTATCAATACGATCGTGTCGTTGTTAAAATTCCTTCGTCGAGAAATTTCAACAGCAAACACGCACACCAAGCACAGCACAGAGATGGCTGTGTAACAAACTCAGACCTATAGTGTATGTCGTCGTTTTTCCCTTATCAATACGATCGTGTCGTTGTTAAAATTCCTTCGTCGAGAAATTTCAACAGCAAAAACGCACACGAAGCACAGCACATAAATGGCTGTAATAAACTCAGACCTATAGTGTATGTCGTCGTTTTTCCCTTATCAATACGATCGTGTCGTTGTTAAAATTCCTTCGTCGAGAAATTTCAACAGCAAAAACGCACACGAAGCACAGCACAGAGATGGCTGTAATAAACTCAGACCTATAGTGTATGTCGCCGCGTTTCCCTTTTCAATACGACCCGTGTCAGCTCAGTGTAGCGCGACACTACGGTGTAAAGCCTATAGACTTTAAAGATGGCCGGGTTGATAGAAGGTGTCGTTGGATGGTCCGGAGGTGGCACGACTGATAGGTGGGTGGGTGCCGTTAAAGGAGTTAATGGCACGGGGACAAAAGACCGGAAAGTGGACACACCGTCCCCACTTGACCACCCCCGGATTTCCTGGCCACGGACCTAGTCGCCAGAGCACGGAAGGCCAAACAACGGGTGGGTTCAGGCCAGTTGCTTGGACGTTGGTTCATCGTAGTTTCACAAAGCTGTCCGGACTAGTCCCCAGTGCCGGAAGGGGTCCGTCTGAAAGACTCGCGGGTTGAGGCCAAATACTCGTGCTTTGGTTCCTTGTAGTTTCACAAGGCTATGACTAGTGTCAACTGCCAGAAGGGGTCTGAATGTTTCGTGGGCTGTGGCCAACTGCTTGGACCTTGGTTCCTCGTAGTTCCGCAAGGCTATGACTAGTGTCAACTGCCGAAAGGGATCTGTCTGAAGGATTCGTGGGCTGAGGCCAACTGCTTGTACTTTGGTTCCTCCTACTTTCACAGAGCTGTCCGGGCTAGTTTGAAGTGCCGGAAGGGGCCCGTCTGAAAAACTCGGGCTTGTGACACGTGCGCCGTGAGCCAACCTTTGACACCCGAATTAGAATCGTACGTCATGAGCATGTACCGGATCGGTGAGGGCCTAGATATCATCTTCGAAGGACAGTTAACTTTCACGAATTAGAATCCGTATGTCATGAGCATGTGCCTGCACCGGATCGGTGACCGCCCAGATATCATCTTCTCAAAGTGTAGCATATATACGCCCCGCTCCCGCTCTCCCATTGACCGCTGTTTCCGTCCAGTGAGTAGCCACCATTCAGAACTGCCCAGTCGACACGCAGAAGTATCGTTTACCGTCCTCCCATTATTGTGCTATGAAATCTTTCTCCGTCGCTTCAAAGAGCGTTGGACACACACGTGTTCTGTAAACTGGCTGAAGATGGCACGGCCAGCGCCATGGCCACTGAGGACACGCAGCGAATCCAGTTAAACATCAAAACAACAAAACGTGTACGTGATTTAAAGAATGTGTAAGCGCTAAGGGCCCGTGCGGGTTAGGCGCTCTAAGTACCTATAAGTAACTTTGTGTTTTACGCCCGGTCAACCGGTGCGGTTATATCATAAGTACCCACTATTATTATTATTATTACTAAAGCTGAGAGATGCATCATTAGTTTATTTTTTCATCCTGCCTGTGTGGCAAAGACCGAGTAAATCGGGGTCAGTGAAAAAAAAACTATACGAGAAAACTATAGATTTAAAAAAACACGCCCCCTCCCCCCAAAACAACAACAACACAACAACAACAAAAAACAACAAAACAACAACAACAACAAACTAGAAAAAGCAGAGGAACACGGTTTTAGAAAAAAGAACAGCAGTGTGTGTGGAGGGGGGGAGGGAGAGAGGGGGAGGGAGGGGTACAGGCAGGGAGGGGGAGAGGGAAGACAACAGTTACAGCACGCAGAACGTCAGCGGTTTGCGCAAAGCCGGTATAATCTCGACTTCACGAGAACCTAACTTCATACTTTCTTTCTTTTTTCTTTTTTCTTTTCTTCTGTTTTTTTAATCACCCCTCGTTCGCTTCTGTTCCGGCCAAATCGTAAAACACGTTCGGTGAGCCGAACCGACAACAACAACAACAAAAAATGTCTTGGGAAAGGAAAAGGTTCTCCGCCTTTTAGTGCCCTTATTATCCCAGCGCCGGTTAGGCTACACGTTGCAGCAAAGTGGCAGAAGGCAACGGGTGAAAGGGATACACTTCCTGTCGGAACCTCCAGTGAATGCATGTCAAACGGGGGTACGAGTTGCTGCTTGTCAGTCGGGACCGGGCGCTGCACTGTCAGTCGCTTCGACGATAAAATACCCGGCCGTGCAGCACGCACCCGCTCCAAAAGCTGCGGCAATGGAAGGAAATCCGGGTGGAGTGGGAGCATTGAAAGAGGGTATCGAGTCAGGGTTTGGAACTAGTTTAAAGCGCTCTTTAACCCCCCACCCCCCCCCCCCCCCCCCCCACCCCCCACCCCCAAACACAAACACACACACAACACACACACACAACACACACACACACCTCCCTCCTCGCTTTAAAAACAACCCACTGCACTTGTACTGAACTGCCACGCTGTCCTATCTCCAGATGTGTGTCAGTGTGTGTGTGTGTGTGTGTATGTGTGTGTGTGTGTGTGTGTGTGTGTGTGTGTGTGTTGCGTGCGTGCGTTTGTGTGTGTGTGTGTGTGTGTGTGTGTTGTGTGTGTGTGTTGTGTTTGTGTGTGTCTCCCTTCCCATTCAGTCTCTCAACCGTTGGAGATTGACGAAACTGAGTGACCTCACTTGTCTGGGCACGTCAGTGTTCGTCAGCTGCCTAAGATGCCGTCGTAAGACTTAAAGGCACAACATAACTGACGACAATAACGATGGCAGTGTATTTTCTGCAGTTTTGGACTGGCTGTCTCGAGAACTCTACCTCTACCTCTCGGTCCGTTCACTCGCTCCACTGAGATCAGTGTCCGCTCTAGACTCGGTGTCTCAGGTTGTGAGCGCTTGTAGATATAACAGCCTACTGCTGCGCGAACCGATGAGAGGGCAGATTAATGAACTAAACATCCATCCCTTGCTCACTGTAACATTGGACAGCGGTGACTGCCGACC
>JABMCL010000736.1:57500-62500 GCA_018857735.1 Alviniconcha marisindica | reverse complement strand
CGGGCTAATCGCCTTTATCAAGCTACAAAACGACACTTATAATAATTAAACGGCGAAAAACGATGAAAAATGAGGTGGAGAGCTAATCCACTTATCATTTTTAGGATCTTGTTTTAGAAAGCTAGCATTCTTGTTTTCAGATTGATTTGTTTTTTTTATCCCCCCCCCCCCCCCTCCCCCTTACAGAGCTGTCAATTATCTCCATCTCCTATAAGCCTGGAGCAGACCAGAGCAGTCACGTATGCTTCGCCTAATATTGGGAATGTTTTCTCCCTTCCCGGTCCATTCAACTTCATTTTCTCAAAATCCTCTGCCTAGTTTTTCGCGCTAACGCAACTTCTCGCCTGTGATACAAGAACTACCGCGCTGACACTAGCGGATGTGGCTGACGCAACTTCCCGCCTATAAGAAGCTATCTCCCAACTCGTCGTCACAAGCGGCGATTTGTGCAGTTTCCTGGGTTGTGTTTTCTCTAAAAGACTGAACGACCATCACTGGATCTCCCCGTCCCTAATAAGCCTTATGGTTTCTGTGGACGTTAAACACCATGTTTACTTACTTACACTGGATCAAGTAGGGATCTGTGTAGTGACCGTGTTAATGTGTGCATTTCACGCATTCGTATAGCTTCTCGAACCTATCCTATCCGTATTACCATTTGCTTTTCTCTCCCAACCGACCGGGTTGGATACTATCTTTTTGCTTAATGTCCTCAGATGCTAAAGAGCATAATTATTAGGGACATGGGTTGGATACTAGTGTATACATAGTGTAGTGTTATTGGTTCTCCTATGGCCTGTTGTAAGGTTTCCCATGTTGCCTTTGTGTTTGAGAATGAGTTGGTGGATCTGATCTTGCTACTGTTTGCTGTTTCGAGAAGAGTTTTAAATGTGCAGTGACTTAAAGACGACGTTTGTTCTTCTTGAGGTGACCGTGTGCGGTTGACAGGACGTTGCCGAAGTCCTAGGACCAGTTTGACCAACCCCTATGCTGTGGCTGACGCTGTGAGAAAGCTCTGGACGTCTCTTCCTGGGGCCAAGTGGCCTGGGGTTTTGTCCAAGGGTTTGGCTACGTACCCTGTCCCATGGACCTATGTATATAGGTCCATGTCCTGTCCGGCCAAGATGCTGCAGTAAATCGGTGCTCCGACCTGTTCACTGTAAATCGGTGCTCCGACCTGTTCACAGTAAATCGGTGCTCCCACCTGTTCACAGTAAATCGGTGCTCCGACCTGTTCACTGTAAACCGGTGCTCCGACCTGTTCAGAGTAAATCCGTGCTCCGACCTGTTCAGAGTAAATCCGTGCTCAGACCTGTTCACAGTAAATCCGTGCTCAGACCTGTTCACAGTAAATCCGTGCTCAGACCTGTTCACAGTAAATCCGTGCTCAGACCTGTTCACAGTAAATCCGTGCTCCGACCTGTTCACAGTAAATCCGTGCTCCGACCTGTTCACAGTAAACCGGTGCTCCGACCTGTTCACAGTAAATCCGTGCTCCGACCTGTTCACAGTAAATCCGTGCTCCGACCTATTCACAGTAAATCCGTGCTCCGACCTGTTCACAGTGCCGTGGGGAGTAAAGGTGTCCTTTCAGAGGAGTGCCTTCAGCCGAGCTGTGCCAAGCAGCTGATGGCTGAAGCGTTGCTTTACGTCCACAGAAACCGTAGGCTTATTAGGGACGGGAGCCCTGGACGTCCACCTCCACTTTCACACACAAGTTCCTGAGCTGTGCCAAGCAGCTGGTCATACCGTCTTACAAAGACCGTCACCGTAGAAAGCCTTTGTTGTCCGCAGTGGTTACCTCTACAAAACCGTCCCGTAGAAAGCCTTTATTGTCTGGGTTGTCTGTTTCCCCCTTGTGCGTGTGTGTGTGTGTGTGTGTGTGTGGGGGGGGGGGTCGTGCGTGTGTGTATATGGGCTGTTGTTGTTTAAAGAGAGAGATCAATGTGTTGTGTGTGTGGTGTGTGTGTGTGTGTGTGGTGTGTGTGTGTGTGTGTGTGTGTGTGTGTGTGTGTGGGGCGCGCGCGCGCGCGTGAGCGTGTGCGTGCGTGAGCATTGGTGTGCGTGCCAAAGCATATACGTGTGATCGTGCTCAGGCGTAGCCTACATAAAATTATATACGTAAATGGTCCCTCGGGTGCCGGGTGCCGGGTGCCGGGTGAGAGGGGGCGGGGGGAGGGGGGGAAGCAGGGAACGTTTCGTCCCAGTGCGATGCAGGTTTGGCAAAAGGGGTAGTGTCCATGGTGTCTGGTTTTGTCCAGAGATGCAGGTGGGTAGTGTATGTGGTCTATCCAACTTTGTCCACGGGAACCTGCTTAAATTACTTGTCTATGAGCAGGGTGACCTAGTTTATTCCCTGGGCCTAAACACTAGTTTGGGATAGTTTTTGTTCAAGTAGGTAGAGGATTTGGATAAAATGAAGGTGAATGGACCGGAAAGATCGAAATTCGAACAAAGAAGAAATTCCTGGCAGTGGGCGATGCAAGAGCGGCTATATTATGACCTACTCCAGGCTTTAATGGGAGAGCATTTGTCAGCTCTGGGTTCTCAAGAGAAGGGACCTTAATTTCTGCGTCCACAGTACCCCACTGCTTCGCCCCACCACGGGAGTCGCCCGACGCTGTAGCAGTGGCAAATTTCGCACAATTCACTGAACCTTCATCTCGAGAGCAGGCCCAGCGGGTGGGTTTTGTTCGGCGCAGTATCACCTGATAAACCTGATAAAGGATGTGGCCCGCCGTCCCTTCATCGGCCAAGGGTGGAACTTCAACTCCTTCTGTTGGCTCTTGTTAATCGTTGCACCATGGCCACCTCAGTTCCCCATTCACACCACCAACATACCTGACATTTTGCTCGTGCCTCAACCGCGGCCCGTGAATGGGGTGCAGGTGACGGCATTTGGTCTATTTGAAGGTGAATTAAATTTGTCACCAGTGTCATTACATTACATTTTCGCGCCGTGCGCCGGAACAGAGACTGCACGGGAGGGGGGGTGTTTCTCCTCTGCAAAGATCCCTGTTGCCCATAGTGTCAGGATCTGAGCACGCTATTCAACACCTATGAGTTCAGCTACGCTGTCAGTTAGACACGGGCTATGGAATCTATCGAGCATTAGTTCACGGTCAGCGATACGAGTAATACCGCTTTTCTCCCCAAAGGTGATCGTGGCGGCGACCATCGTCTTCTGGTTCTGGAATATTCGGAAGAGGCTGGAGCGGTTCTGTGTAGCTCCTGGACGCTCTGAACAGCTTTAACTAACGGTCAGTTGATGGCTGGCGCAGACTTCGCTGAAGAAGTGTGAAACTGGCGACCCATCGGCTAACTACTAATGACTAGTGCTAACTACTAATGACAGTCTGTAGTTAAAACGCAGACTAAACTCATCATGTTTCCGTGGCATACTAGTCAGCAAGATATAAATCGCAGAACAAGCTACAATAACTCATCATAGTTCAGGAGCTGTGTGAGAGTCGAGGTGGCCGTCCTGGGCTGTCCGTCCTAACGAGCCTTCTGGTTTCCGTGGACGTAAAGCATTATTGAACCGTGCTTCGGCATTGGTCTCAGCTTGTCCCTAATATGTCAACTGACATCTGAGGACATTAAGCACACTACCTACCTACCTACCTACCTACCTACCAATAACTCATGGCAAGTAGCCTACTGCACATCTTTATGTAGTGTGTGTGCGTGTGCATGGTGTGTGCGGGGGAGTATGTGCGTGCGTGCGCGCTCTTGTGTCACAAGCTTGCCTTATTCCAAAAATCGATTCTTCAGTAATCGACTAAATAGTTTGCAAGAAAATTTTGGCGAACTCCGTCTAACTTCATGAACCTCATTCACACCTCGCAAGTACACACCCCAGAGTCAATCAATCAAATAAACCATAATCATTCACAACCTCATCCGCACCCCGCAAATACACCTCGTCATTAATAGAAATCGGGTCCACCTTCTTTTTTGTTTTTGTTTTAACATGCCGCTGTATTTACCGAGTCAGACCAGCCTTGTAAGGCCAACAGCTAAGACCAACATGTTGTTGTTGATCGCTTTTATATAGCGCTATTCTCCGCTCTCGAGCAGACTCGCTGCGGTACTAGATTGTCGTACTATCCAGTTTTCCGTGATAAGCGTACGTTTGTCTGTTCACACCGAGGGAAGCTGACCGGCATAATTCACTGTATGGTGTATAAGGCCCAATAACATATCATAGCTTTGAGGGTGGGGGGGGGAACGGCCGGTAAAGCAGAGATGGCTACGCCAGCCAGTTTGGGGTAGTCACAAAAACCTCAACACTTTGGACGTGACTTGCGAGTAGATCTCTACGCTCGTGACGAAGGACACGTCTTACTGTTGTGCAGCCATTTCAAGCTCTTGCTGCTGGCCCCGTCTCTCGCCTCCTGGCGCCTTCATCGGCCACATTCGTCACCGGCCCCTCTTGCCCGCGTGCTCTATCCCTTCCATCGCCGCCCTCCCCAGATTCTCAGCAACAGAATCCGGGCACTTTGGGCAGGTCCGGTAACTCTATCTTCACCCTGGGCGCAGACCAGACCCACCGGTTTGGCCGGTTTGAACGAAGGCTCGGGAGTTTTGGAGCGAGTGTGAAGTGACGCACTTTCGTGTAACAGTGGCCGGTGTACCGGCCTTTCTGTGACGTGGTAAGTGGACTTCGCAATCCCAGATACCGACCGGAAGGCCTCAGTGGTGGAACACGTGGCCAGCTCAGTGACATCAGGGCTCATCAGTTGCTGTTTTTAACTGTGAAAGTATCTGCAAAACTACAAGTTGCAATTTACATCTGATACATATTCCTGATTGTCCCTGGCAGTGGAAACAGACTTCGCAGTTCGGGCTGTTTACCAGAAGGAAAGTAGGCGGCCGCCACAGTGCAATGCTAGCTACTGGGGATCGGTTTCAGAAGTGTATGCCGTTAGTTACAGATCAGCAACTGACCGTCACCGAGACCGATTGACTGATCCTGCCGGTCAGTTGACCATGCTCTG
>JABMCL010000736.1:50000-55000 GCA_018857735.1 Alviniconcha marisindica | reverse complement strand
ACACACACAACACACACACACACACACAAGTTGTGGCTTGATGCAGTTGGTTCAGCCCTTCAAGCGGCAGCTGGCAAAATGGCTGGAACAATGGGAAGCGGTGTTGTGTGTCATATACTGAAAGGTGCTGACTGACAGGTGGAACAAATATTGGGTGTTGTCTGAGAACGGGGGAAATTCAATCGCGTTGCCCGCCGAAAAACGGATTGCCCGTTTCCCTTAACTCTAGGCATCACTTGTCACTTGAAATGAAAATATGAACAACACAACATTCTCTCACCCCTCCACCATACCCCCACCCCCCCCACCCCCCTTTCTCTCTCCAAAACGAAAGGTTATTTCTGTGACAACATGTATTGTGGTACTTGTATTTCAGGCATAAAGAGTCACCAAGCTTTGGTTGTATTTCAGGCATAAAGAGTCACCAAGCTTTGGTTGTATTTCAGGCATAAAGAGTCACAAAGCTTTGGTTTTACGAGTACAGAAAGTAACCGTTTTACTGCTACTCACACGTCAAGCATACAAGAATTCAAGCATTTGCCCTAAAATCTCATATCAATGATGAACGCAAGTACAAAAATACTCGCTAAAGGTTCCAGTTGTAGAAACCTGAAAATGTGGGCCTACGTGCAGCAATTGAGCTTAATATTTATTTATTTTTAACAATAAAAAACAAATAAATAAACAAAACAAAAAATGTACTTCTAGCCCAGCATTACTCTTTTGGCTGCTAAGCATGAAATAACATCACATTCAAAGTATTTTGCATCAAATGAATTAGTTATTGGGTTTTTTTGTTTAAAAAAAAATCCAAGTCAGCCTTACTGGTCACATCAGCACGATTTTGCATCGAAATCAAATGAATTAGGCATCGCTGGCCTAGCTAGTCAAAACTAAGGCAAAATCCTACTACACGTGGACATACCCGAAGAATGTTATTTCCAAACAGCGTTTCTTTTCGTTTCTAGCACAGTGCCAAATCCACGTTTTTCGACACCCCGGCTTGCTGGCTTCCGGTTCCCGTTCCCGCTGGGGTGGACGATTGAAACTGGACTTTCTTGTGATCTTTTGATTCCTGTGAATCGCATGCTTTCAGGACCTGAAAACAACCCGGATTTTATTCCAGTTGATCTGAGTAACACGAGATTTCGGAAATCTCTAAACTCGACTGAAATTGTGGTTTCCTATGTTAATAGTCTTTCAGACTGGCATCTTCAGTATGACTTTATTTGAGATTCATTCTCTCTCTCTCTCTCTCTCTCTCTCTCTCTCTTCTCTCTCTCTCTCCTCTCTCTCTCTCTCTCTCTCTCACACACACACACACACACACACACACACACACACACACACACACACACACACACAATGTGTAACTGCATCAATAATATGGATATTAGCAAATCAGACAGGTGTGTCTTTTCTTCACGTAAATATCAAAACTTCGCATGTAAGAAAGAAAGATTTTTTTCAAGCTTCTTCTTCTTCAGGTGATGCTTAACGTCCTCGGATGTCGGTTGACATAATAGGGACAAGCTGAGACCAATGCGTGAGCATGGTTCAATAGTGCTTTACGTCCACGGAAACCATAAGGCTCGTTAGGGCGGACAGCCCAGGACGACCACCTTGACCCTCACACAGCTCCTAAACTACGAGAGAAAAAAATCAAAAATATTCAAGCAAAATATTTCTCGTTTATAAGCGAGTGGTCGAATGAGGACTTTCTTATATCCGAGTTCTACTCATGCGTATGCTACTACTTTCACTCAGACATCCGTCTCCTCATTGCCAAATGGGAAATTTAATGACGTGAACTGATGCAAGAGCTGTGAACCCGTCATCTGGAGTCTGCAAACGTACCATTCCAGCAAACAGATCTGGGGTATGACAAACCTAAAATTCGCCTATCTGAGCTCAAAACTACAGCTCGCAATCACCGACATTATGGGGTGGTAATTAAACGTACGATTTGCGTAACTCGCTGATTTGGGGGTGATTCAAAGCCTAGCATCGGAAGTCAAAGCAGCCAAGCCCACCTTTCGCTTCAGCTTGACTTTTTCTGCGTCCAGTTTCCGCTCGATACGCTCGGCTTTCTTCACCTGCAATCACAGTGTGCGTTCGAGTTCAGTGTTGGTTTACGTCCACGGAAACCGTACGGACTATTAGGGACAGGGAGGGAGCCCAGCACGGCCACCTCGACTTTCACACAGCTCCTGAGCTCTGCCAGAGAGTGTGGGACTGGCTGGGCTTTAGAGCCACTGTGCTTGCAAGGCACGAGGAGTCGCCACTGGGACAGCCATGCCCCTGCTGCGTGTTTCCCACTGTCTAACAATGTAACGCCCACCGACCCCCCCCCCCCCCCCCCCCCCCCCGCCCCAGACCCCCCCCCACCTCCTGAATAACTCATCCCCTGGCAAAACACAGTCACACACACGCAAACGTACACACGCACGCACGCACGGACGCACGCACGCACACACGCACGCACGCACGCACGCACACTCACACACACACGCACGCACGCACGCACGCACGCACACACCCCTGCGTTTACCCCAACGTCTAACAAACCCCCATTACCTCGGGACTAACTCATGCCCTGTCAAATACACCCAAGTCAATATATTTAACCATCCCTCACAGGGCAATTCAACTAACTACTACCACCACCACACATCGGCCAAGACAGATATATAGTTATATACGCACGCATACAAAACCAACACTGACACACGAGCACAAAACAACGGCGCAAGTGCGCACGCGTGCTCAAACACACACACACACACACACACACACACACACACACACACACACACACACACACACACACACACACACACACACACACACACACACACACACACACACACACACACACACACACACACACACACACACACACACACACACACACACACACACAGGCAACCGCAACACACCTTTCTTATGTGAGATTCCCGCTCTTTCTTCATCGACTTCACCTGAAAACAAAACGCACGATGAGTGACTTCACGAGATTAGGCAGTTCTTCGAGTTCAACGTCCCGCAGACGGCGCAGGGTCGCCTCGGGACGAGTCTTAACGAGGGCCAACAAAACCGCACAAATCAACAGCCAACAGCGCAGAAAACAGATACTCCAGTGCCGTTTGCGTGGGTGTCTGATGCAGTGCTTGTCAGGCGGGTGGAGTGTGTGTTTGGGTGGGAGGGGTGCCTAGCGTTTGCGTGGGCGGATGGGGAGGGGGAGGGAGAGAAGGGGGGGGGGGAGAAGGAGGAGGGGGCGACGGCGTTATTCTGTATCATTGCTGAAGGCTGTATCATGAACTGTCTCAACTCACGTCATGGAGAGGGGAGGATTCCAAACAGAAGCAAGCAAGAACTATATTGGCACGGCAGGGAGAAGGCAGGATTCACAGCAAGAGGCAAGCAAGACGCGACTAGGCACGGCAAGGAGAGGGCAGGATTCACAGCAAGACGCAACACATGACTAGGCAAGGCAGAGTGAGGGCAAGATTCACAGCAAGAGGCAAGACATGACTAGGCACGGTAGGGTGAGGGCAGGATTCACAGCAAGAGGCAAGCAAGACATGACTAGGCACGGCAGGGTGAGGGCAAGATTCACAGCAAGAGGCAAGACATGACTAGGCAAGGCAGGGTGAGGGCAGGATTCACAGCAAGAGCAAGCAAGAGGCAAGCAAGACATGACTAGGCACGGCAGGGAGAGGGCAGGATTCACAGCAAGAGGCAAGACATGACTAGGCAAGGCAGAGTGAGGGCAGGATTCACAGCAAGAGGCAAGACATGACTAGGCACGGCAGGGTGAGGGCAGGATTCACAGCAAGAGGCAAGACATGACTAGGCAAGGCAGAGTGAGGGCAGGATTCACTGCAAGAGGCAAGACATGACTAGACACGGTAGGGTGAGGGCAGGATTCACAGCAAGAGGCAAGCAAGACATGACTAGGCACGGCAGGGAGAGGGCAGGATTCACAGCAAGAGGCAAGACATGACTAGGCAAGGCAGAGTGAGGGCAGGATTTACAGCAAGAGGCAAGACATGACTAGACACGGTAGGGTGAGGGCAGGATTCACAGCAAGAGGCAAGCAAGACATGACTAGGCACGGCAGGGAGAAGGCAGGATTCACAGCAAGAGGCAAGCAAGAGGCAAGCAAGACATGACTAGGCACGGCAGGGAGAGGGCAGGATTCACAGCAAGAGGCAAGACATGACTAGGCAAGGCAGAGTGAGGGCAGGATTCACAGCACGAGGCAAGACATGACTAGGCACGGCAGGGAGAGGGCAGGATTCACAGCAAGAGGCAAGCAATACATGACTAGGCACGGCAGGGAGAGGGTTGGATTCACAGCAAGAGGCAAGACATGACTAGGCACGGTAGGGTGAGGGCAGGATTCACAGCAAGAGGCAAGACATGACTAGGCAAGGCAGGGTGAGGGCAGGATTCACAGCAAGAGGCAAGACATGACTAGGCACGGCAGGGTGAGGGCAGGATTCACAGCAAGGGGCAAGCAAGACATGACTAGGCACGGCAGGGAGAGGGCAGGATTCAAAACAAAGGCAAGCAAGAAGTAGGCACGGCAGGGAGAGGGAAGGATTCACAGCAAGAGGCTAGCAAGAGCTAGGCACGGCAGGGAGAGGGCAGGATTCACAGCAAGAGGCAAGACATGACTAGGCACGGAAGGGAGAGGGCAGGATTCACAGCAAGAGGGAAGCAAGACATAACTAGGCACGGCAGGGAGAGGGCAGGATTTACAGCAAGAGGCAAGCAAGACATGACTAGGCACGGCAGGGAGAGGGCAGGATTCACAGCAAGAGGCAAGCAAGACATGACTAGGCACGGCAGGGAGAGGTCAGGATTCACAGTAATAGGCAAGCAAGAACTAGGCACGGCAGGAAGAGGGCAGGATTCACAGTAAGAGGCAAGCAAGAAGTAGGCACGGCAGGGAGCGGGCAGGATTCACAGCAAGAGGCAAGCAAGAACTAGGC
>JABMCL010000736.1:32500-40000 GCA_018857735.1 Alviniconcha marisindica | reverse complement strand
AAACACATACTCAGCAATGGAAATTGCACAAGGAAGCAACAAGTTTCGCTTACAAATGCATGCGTTCAATTCATTCAGAATAAAATAATTCCCCCCCCCAATCGATCTGTTGATTGATTGATTGATTGATTGATTGATTGATTGATTGATTGATTGATTGATTGATTGATTGATTGATTGATTGATTGAGTGATGATTGGACTCGAGTTGAATGATTGATCAGATTGATTGAAATTGATTGATTCGATTGATGTATTGATGGATTGATTGATTGATTGTTATTGATTGATTGATGTGATATGATTGAAATGATTGATGCGATGATCAGTTGATCGATCGATTGACTGATTGATTGATCGATTGATCGATCGGTTGATTTATTGATTGATTGATCGGTTGATTGATTGATTGATTGATATCGCTTTAATATAGCGCTATTGTCTGCTTCCGAGCAGACTCACTGCGCTCTAATCACATGTGACTGTAAATGAGTGACTGCAGCCTTACATGGCGTTTTGAATGTCCACCGAAGTGAAGTACGTACAGCGCTGCTTGTTTGTTGCTTGTATGTGTTTCAGTGCTATAAATGGTTCTGGTCCTGCTTACCTTTCTGAACTGCTGCATGTCTACACTTCCATCTCGTACACTACGCTCTTCTTCTGACACCCGCATGCTGAAATCCAACAATACAAACGCAAGACTCATGGCTTCCGCACCTTCTCTTGCTTTGGACCCCACATTTGGAATTCACTCCCACAATACCTTAGACACTGCTCAACCGTGTCATCTTTTAACGCCAAACTGAAAACCTTCCTCTTCTCACAGTATTTCCATCCTAACTAATATCAGTACCCAGTTTCTGCTACAGTCAGTGTGTGTATGTGTGTGTGTGTGTGTGTGTGTGTGTGTGTGTGTGTGTGTGTGTGTGTGTGTGTGTGTGTGTGTGTGTGTGTGTGTGTGTGTGTGTGTGTGTGTGTGTGTGTGTGTGTTTGTAGTGCGTTACTTTATGTAAATTGTTTTGGTAGGACTATGCTCTACATGTGTATAGAATATCATATGTAGGTTAATATGTATCATGTGAGCGCTCAGGGCGTTGATGAGCGCATGATAAATGTACATTAATATTATTATTATCTGTTGCATGACTGGTGCCACCGGACTCTGCAGCCATCTCGGCGCATGTTCTGTGCACACCACACAACCCTGCACCAGTTTACAGTGCTATTCGAAGCCACAGTGACTGACATGGACAGTGGTCTTTAACTGCATGCTGGGTTATTTGAGTGTTTTCATAATCCACCACATTGACTTCAGGATCTTTAAGATGTATACGTGGTCTTTTTGTATGCGTATACACACGGGGGACCTAGGTTTATAGTCTCATCCGAAGGACTTTTGTTGCGTCTGCTCAGAACGTTTACTACAGAGAAATCTCTGGGCTGGCGGGCGCAAAGCCTAGCACGTAACGGTCACTTATCCACGTGGTGACCACGTATCCTGGCTGGACATGTGAAGATGTGAAGATGTGAGTAAAGGCTGAAAATTCACTATGCTGTACCGAGCGATGGGTAAGTGAACATCTGTGTGTAGAACGATCAGTCATCAGCGGTTGCGTAGCGGTCTTGAAGAGCTGAGTGTAGGCTGAAACGTCATCAGGACTATAGCGATCAGGCGAAGAGTTGAGTGTAGGTTGAAACGTCATCGGAACTATAGCGAGCAGGCGAAGAGTTGAATGTAGACTGAAACGTCAATATAGCCAGCAGGCGAAGAGGTGAATGTAGATTAAAACGTCAATATAGCGAGCAGGCGAAGAGTTGAATGTAGATTAAAACGTCAGTATAGCGATCAGGCGAAGAGTTGAGTCTAGGCTGAAACGGCAATAGAGCGAGTAGGCGAAGAGTTGAATGTAGATTGAAACGTCAATATAACGGTCAGGTGAAGAGCTGAGTGTAGGCTGAAACGTCATCAGGACTATAGCGATCAGGCGAAGAGTGCAGTGTAGATTGAAACGTCAATATAGCGATCAGGCGAAGAGTTGAGTGTAGGCTGAAACGTCAGCAGAACTATAGCCAGCAGGCGAAGAGCTGAATGTAGATTGAAACATCCTCAAATACAAAGGCTTATAGAGTCGGTAAAGTGCCAAGTCTCGAGTGTAGGTTCAAACGTCATTAGGACGCGAACAGACGATTTGTTGAGTGTAGGTTGGAATGTAGGTTGAAAAGTCATCAGGACTATAGACAGCAGGCGATGAGTTTAGCGTAGGTTGAAAACTCCCGAAAGGAAGGACGACATAGCAGAAGCTGAGTGTAGGTTGAAACGTCATCAGGACTATAGCGATCAGGCGATGAGTGTAGGTTGAAACGTCATCAGGACTACAGCGATCAGGCGAAGAGTTGAGCGCAGGTTGAAACGTCATCAGGACTATAGCGACCAGGCGATGAGTTGAGTGTGGGTTGAAACGCCCTCAAAGGAAGGACTAAAGAGCAGAAGCTGAGCTGAATGTGTGTTGAAACGCCATCAAATTCAGTCACCTATAGAATGGTGAAGAGTCGAGTGTCAAGTGTCGATTGAAACGTCGTCAGGACTAGAGAACAGGCGAAGAGTAGAGTGTCGGATGAAACGTCATCAGATAGTCACACAGCAGCCTTCATCCGCCAGGGGACAGGTGAGGAAGATGAAGGAGAGTTCGTCAGGGGCACACCTTGACCCTCCCACACAACGACGACCTTCACCCACGCACGTGAAACCTGCACACAAACGGAGAAACCGATCAACACAAGAACAGGATACAAAGAGGGACAGGAGAGAGTCAGACAGTCATACAGAGAGGGACAGGAGGCAGACAGAGGGACAGGAAACAGACAGACAGTCAGACAGAGAGGGACAGGAGGCAGACAGAGGGACAGGAAACAGACAGACAGTCAGACAGAGAGGGACAGGAGGCAGACAGAGGGACAGGAAACAGACAGACAGTCAGACAGAGAGGGACAGGAGGCAGACAGAGGGACAGGAAACAGACAGACAGTCAGACAGAGAGGGACAGGAGGCAGACAGAGGGACAGGAAACAGACAGACAGTCAGACAGAGAGGGACAGGAGGCAGACAGAGGACAGGAAACAGACAGACAGTCAGACAGAGAGGGACAGGAGGCAGACAGAGGGACAGGAAACAGACAGACAGTCAGACAGAGAGGGACAGGAGACAAACAGAGGGACAGGAAACAGACAGACAGTCAGACAGAGAGGGACAGGAGACAGTCAGACAGAGAGGGACAGGAGACAGTCAGACAGTCAGATAGAGAGGGACAGGGGACAGTCAGACAGTCAGACAGACAGACAGAGAGACTGAAATATAGTCAGACAGACAGGCAGATAGGGACAGGAGACAGTCAGACAGACAGACAGACAGTCAGATAGAGAAGGAAGGAGACAGTCAGTCAGTCAGACAGACAGACAGACAGACAGACAGACTGAAATACAGTCAGACAAATAGGGACAGGAGACGGTCAGTCAGCCAGCCAGCCAGCCCGTCAGTCACACACACACACACACACACACACACACACACACACACACACACACACACACACACACACACACACACACACACACACACACACACACACACACACACACACGTCTGAAGTGATTTCTCTGTAGCCTATTGCTAGATAGCTATCAGTGTACATACCGGAAACTTTTTTATTTTTTCTTTTTTCTTCTGTTTTTCTTTTTCTTTTTTCACCACGAAAATGAAGACTAAGCCCACATGAAGTAAAAAGAAGCTTACTCGTTTCAAGCGCCATCGGAGATTGAACTGCTAGCTGTGTTGTAGTCGTCAGTTCTGGCGTTGTTGTAGTCGTCGGTTCTGGCGTTGTTGTAGTTGGTTCTGGCGTTGTTGTCGTCGTCGGTTCTGGCGTTGTCGTCGTCGTCGGTTCTGGCGTTGTTGTAGTCGGTTCTGGCGTTGTTGTCGTCATCGGTTCTGGCATTGGCGTCGTCGTCGGTTCTGGCGTTGTCGTCGTCATCGGTTCTGGCGTTGGCGTCGTCGTCGGTTCTGGCGTTGTCGTCGTCGTCGGTTCCGGCGTTGTTGTGGTCGCGACAGCGTGCAAATTACAGGGAGTGGCCAAACGGCTTGCCAGCTTCTTAAGAAAGCTGCAGATGAAACCTCCTTTGCGGTGACCGAAGAACCGCCAGACCACCGCAGCCCCAGTCTGTGGAGTGCAACCGGCCCTGGCTGACGACTTCTGCAGCGCCGTGCACAGCCGCGAGACCACGTGACCTTTCGTCGTCACGGAGCTCATGACGTTGATTTTCGCCCGCCGACTCCTCGTTATGGGGTGTACTTCGTTGGACTCATCTGATGACAGAAATGCGTCGTTGGACTCTTCTGATGACAGAGATGCGTCGTTGGACTCTTCTGATGACAGAGATGCATCCTTGGGCTCCTCTGATGTCTGATACATTTCGTCGGACTCTTCTGATGACTGATACATTTCGTCGGACTTTTCTGATAACAGAGATATTTCGTTGGACTCTTCGGATGACAGAGATGGCTCGTTGGATTTCACTGATAACTGATGTGCTTGGCTGGATCCCACACAGGTCAGCGCCAGGAGCAGAAAGGACAGAGCGAGAAAGCGATGCATAGTTGTGGATGCCAGCTAGTCTACCTGCAGCACAAGGCACTGACAACCCGATGGAAGTCTGTTTTGGTCTGTGAAAATGAAAAAGAAAGTTTTTTTGTGTGTGAAAATGAAAAAGAATGTTGTTGTTTTTGTGTGAAAATGAAAAAGAAAGTTTTGTGTGTGTGTGTGTGTTGGAATAAAAGCTTCATGAAGGTGGGAAATGGAGAAGGAAAAGGATAACAGTGACAGAGTATTCCGTCAATCGCATAAGGTCGACCACATCAGAACGAAACAGAAGGGGAAAAAGAGAGAATAAACGAGAAAAGGAAATAAAGGAAGAAAAAAAGAAAATAAGGAAAACAAAACAAAAGATAAAAAAACACAGAAAAGATATATATATATATATATATATAGAGAGAGAGAGAGAGAGAGAGAGAGAGAGAGAGAGAGAGAGAGAGAGAGAGAGAGAGAGAGAGAGAGAGAGAGAGAGAGAGAGAGAGAGAGAGAAGAATTTACAAAGGAGGAAGGAAGGAAAGAAAAGAGAGAAAACACAAATAAACAGAAAGGAAAGAAAGAAAGACAGAAGGAAAAAAGAAGTAAGTAAGTAGCTTGGTGTTTTACGCCCAGTCAGCCAGAGCGGTTATATCAGGGCGATACACAGTTTGTCATCATATATTAATTTTTAAAAGTATGTACGTGTTAAAACTGGTATATGCACATGTTTAAAAAACAAACTTAAAAGCTGAGTAAGACACAAACATAACCAAAAGTGATTTATTTTTTTTAAATCAGGAAAAATGAAAGACAGAATAAACAATGAAGGAAAGAAAAATTCTAAACAAAAGGAAAGTCAGCACCAAAAAGAAATAAACAAAGAAGGAAACGAGAAAGAAAAAGAAAAAGAAGAAAGAAAGAAAGAAAGAAAGAAAGAAAGAAAGAAAGAAAGAAAGAAAGAAAGTAAACAGAAAGAAAGAAGGAATGAAGGAAGGAAAAGAGAGATAAGTAACTTATTTAACTTGGTGGTCAAGGCCCAAGCTTCACCTGACTAGTGATCTAGGCCATGGGTTCACCTGACTAGTGATCAAGGCCCAAGCTTCACCTGACTAGTGATCTAGGCCATAGGTTCACCTGACTGGTGATCTAGGTTATAGGTTTAGCTAACTGGTGATCAAGGCCCAAGCTTCACCTGACTAGTGATCTAGGCCATAGGTTCACCTGACTAGTGATCTAGGCCATAGGTTCACCTGACTAGTGATCTAGGCCATAGGTTCACCTGACTAGTGATCAAGGCCCAAGCTTCGGCTACTTAGTGATCTAGGCCATAGGTTCAGCTAACTGGTGATCAAGGCCGTAGTTTCACCTGACTAGTGATCTAGGCCACAGCTTCATCTGACTAGTGATATAGGCCACAGCTTCATCTGACTAGTGATCTAGGCCACAGCTTCACCTGACTAGTGGTCTAGGCCACAGCTTTGTCTGACTACTGATCTAGGCCATAGCTTCGCCGGACTGGTGATCAAGGACATAGGTTCACCTGATTAGTGATCAAGGCCATAGCTTCGCCGGACTGGTGATCAAGGACATAGGTTCACCTGATTAGTGATCAAGGCCGTAGCTTCACCTGCCTAGTGATCTAGGCCATAGCTTTGTCTGACTAAACATCAAGGACTTAGCTTCACCTGACTAGTCACCAAGGCCGTAGCTTCACCTGACTAGTGATCTAGGTCACAGTTTCACCTGACTGGTGATCTAGGCCACAGCTTCACCTGACTGGTGATCTAGGCCATAGCTTTATCTAACAGGTGATCAAGGCCCAAGCGTCACCTGATTGGTGGTCTAAGCCATAGCTTCGCCTGTCAAGTGATCAAGGCCACAGCTTCGCTTGGCTGGTGATCTAGGCCACAGTTTCACCTGACTGGTGATACAGGCCAAAGGTTTACCTGACTGATGCAATATGAGGAACTGGCTGCTTAAATCCAGCTGTGATGATGGCGAGCCACTTGCAGCGCTTCGGTACACTTCCCTGCTGGAGCTCTGCAAGACCTGTCTGCGGGCGAAGCTCTTCTTCTTCAGTGCTGCTTTACGTCCACACAGATCATAACGACTCTTAGGGACCTGGGGGGCCTGGGACGTCCACCTCGACTGTCACGCAGCTGCTGAGCTCTCTTTGCGAGGCTCTGATGCCCCCTGCTACTTATAGACTATAGTCGGCTACCCGTGACTGCCAGCCACGACCCTCTTCGCCGCGGATGAATGAGTGTGAAGCGGCACAGGCACAGGAATTCGGAAGATGAAGGGGCGTGGCTAGCATGGCGAGGACACTGGACACGGGACGCCTTGGTCTCAGCTGTGTGATGCTCCACGCATTGACGTTAGCGAGAACAAGGCTTGAACTGTACATTGACTTAGCGAGAACACCAAAGCTTGAACTGTCACATTGACGCTAGCGAGAACAAGGCTTGAACTGTGTCACATTGACGCCAACGAGAACACCAAAGCTTGAACTGTGTCACATTGACGTTAGCGAGAACAACAACGCTTGAACTGTGTCGCATTGACGTTAGCGAGAACAAGGCTTGAACTGTGTCACATTGACGCTAGCGAGAACAACAACGCTTGAACTGTGTCGCATTGACGTTAGCGAGAACAAGGCTTGAACTGTGTCACATTGACGCTAGCGAGAACACCAAAGCTTGAACTGTGTCACATTGACGTTAGCGAGAACAACAAGGCTTGAACTGTGTCACATTGACGCTAGCGAGAACACCAAAGCTTGAACTGTGTCACATTGACGTTAGCGAGAACAACAAAGGCTTGAACTGTGTCACATTGACGCTAGCGAGAACAACAAGGCTTGAACTGTGTCACATTGACGC
>JABMCL010000736.1:10000-27500 GCA_018857735.1 Alviniconcha marisindica | reverse complement strand
TGTATAATATATGTATAATATATGTATAATAACATATATTCGCGTGTTAGTGTGATTTTGTGGCGAAGGGGTTGTACGCCTTCCACCCCCCCCCCCCCCCCCCCGCCGCCCCCTCCCTTCCACCCCCCCCACCCCCCCACCAACATGCACACATGCTACCACACGCACTACAAGAAGAACAAGAACAGCACAAACAGCATCACTACGAGAAACAAGGAGACAGCTAGAACTCTTAAGCCAGAAAAAAGACCAGCCGTTCTGTCAGTCATAGCACACAGACAAAAAGTCTCAAACTGCACAAAAAGCAGGGAAGGTTTGAAATCGTACATTTTATTCATCAGTCCCAGCTGAATCGATGGTTGGCATCAAACACGTAAAACTGTACACTTGATTCATCAGTCAGCATAACAAAGTGGACGTACAAAATGTGTAAAACGGGAAGCTTTATCCGTCGGCCAGTCAGTCAGCGAAGCCCATATAAAAAAAACACAGCATAAAGCAGTAAACTTTATCAGTTGATCAATCAGCCAAAGTCCACAGATAAATTGTGTAAAACGGGAAGTTTTTTCCATGGGCCAATCACTCAAAAAAACCCATACAAAGCAGTAAGCTTTATCAATTGGTCAGTCAGCCAAATTCCACAGACAAAATGTGTAAAACTGTACCGTTTCTTCACCGGTCAACCACAGGACACAGATATCAATCTGTAAACTACGCTTTATTTATCACAGCACGAAACAAATCACCATCTCCTCAGACAGAACGTGTATTTCTATAAATAGCTGACGCTGTGAAGCTGAGTCAATCAACCAATCACTCACCTACTTAAACTCTCGTTCGCTCACACACTCATTCGTTTACTCACTCATTTTTCTTTCCGTACACGCTCACTCACTCAATAAACTCACTCACTCACTCATACATATACACTCACTCATTCACTAATATTTATTGATAAGTCACATGCACACACACACACACACACACACACACACACACACACACACACACACACACACACACACACACACACACACACACACACACACACACACACACACACACACACACATTCATAGACACACTCACAGCCACTAATTCACTCACTCAATGACTCAGTAACCCACTTACTTACTTAATCAGTCACTCATTCATCTCATGATAAAATCGGTCATTTCATTCAATCATTCAATCGTTTAGGGTACTAAGTAAATCATTTTATCATTCGTGGGATCAGTTTGACATTCCATACTAAATGGGACTTTTTGGGTTGGCAAAAACGTATACATCACTTAATCAACCAACCAACGTTTTGGTTTTATACAAGCGTGAACATCAGTAAATCAACCAATCAACTTTTTGGCTTGAAAAAAGCGTAAACATCAGTTAATCAACCAATCAATCAACCATTTAATCAATCATTCAGTAAGTCAATCTGTCCTTCAATCATCCAATGACTAATTAATAATGCACGCGGACAGCAGCATCAATTTCACGGGTAAGACGTTTTGTACACGAAGCATAATACATGGCAGTAACTTAAACAGAGAACAAATTGAACAAACAGCAGACGATATGGATATTTGGCAATGGAAATATTTTCCGTGATCACACATGACGCAGTTTGTGTAAAAATGTTGGCGGTTTTCTGTTGAGACATTGCTCCTATAAAAAAAAAAAAATACCGGTCAAAGCACACACCCCAAAAATATATACAAAAATACGTTTTTCATTATTAATATATGAAGACAGAACGTAAAATGGAAGAGAAAAAGGTGACGAGAGAAAAGACAGAAAGAAAGGAAAAGACGACGAAATCTCGATAAATAAACAGGTAGACAGAAAAAATTGAAGACTTTCGGCGGAAAGCTTTTCCAGCAGTTTGAATCATTCAATCAGTTACGAAGTTTGTCCAGGTTTGGCTCGAAACGTCACCATAGGACCATAAAGCAAGCGAACAGCTGATTGTGGCTTGAAACGTCACCATAGGTCCTACAAAAGCAAGTGAATAGCCGAGTGACGCTTGAAAGGTAAGTAAGTAAGTAAGTTGGTGTTTTACGCCCAGTCAACCGCTACTGTTATATCAGGGCGACGCTTGAAAGGTCACCAGAGGACCTACAAAGCAAGTGAGTAGCTGAGTGCGGCTTGAAACGTCACCAGACGACCTACAAAGCAAGTGAATAGCCGAGTAACGCTTGAAACGTCACCAGACGACCTACAAAACAAGTGAATAACCGAGTGTGGCTTGAAACGTCACCAGACGACCTACAAAGCAAGTGAATAGCCGAGTGTGGCTTGAAACGTCACCAGACGAACTATAAAAGAGTGAATAACCGAGTGTGGCTTGAAACGTCACCAGACGACCTACAAAGCAAGTGATTATCTGATTGTGGCTTGAAACGTCACCAGAGGACATACAAAGCAAGTGATTAGCTGATTGTGGCTTGAAACGTCACCAGAGGACATACAAAGCAAGTGATTAGCTGATTGTGGCTTGAAACGTCACCAGAGGACATACAAAGCGAGTGATTAGCTGATTGTGGCTTGAAACGTCACCAGAGGACATACAAAGCGAGTGATTAGCTGATTGTGGCTTGAAACGTCACCAGAGGACATACAAAGCGAGTGATTAGCTGATTGTGGCTTGAAACGTCACCAGAGGACCACGCAACAGCTTCGACGAGCTGAGTGTTTGTTGTTGTTGTAATTTAATGTGTTTTATGATTGGCGTGAATGTGTGATGAGTGTACCTAGCAACACAAAACATCCTTAGTGCAATTGTATTGACACTCGGCAATAAAGCTTTGTTGTATTGTAAGTGTAGAATGTAGGCTGAAACGTCATTAGGATTAAAGAACAAGCGAAGAGATGAGTGCCGGTTGAAACGTCATCGGATGACTGTAAGGCTGGTGAAGAGTTGAATGTAGGCTGAAACGTCATCAGGATGAGGGAGCAGGCGAAGAACTGAGTGTTGGTTAAAACGTCATCAGGGGACTATAGGGTGGATAAAGGGTAGAGTGTAGGTTGAAACGTTATCACGAATAGAGAGCAGGTGAAGACTTGAGTGCCGGTTGAAACGTCATCAGAGGGTCACACAGCAGCCTTCATCCGCCAGGGGGCAGGTGAGGAAGATGAAGGAGAGTTCGTTAGGGGCACACCTTGACCCTCCCACACAACGTCGACCTTCACCCACGCACGTGAAACCTGCACACAGACACAGCGGGGACACTGAATACAAAAGGGAGATCACACCGACTGTGGTTGCTGGAGATGGGACGGTGACCCCGAGCGAAGAAGACACAAGCCGGCCTCAAAACGTGGGAAATTAATCAACGTTTAATGCTTGCATGACAAAAATGACTCGATACTGTGTTTAGTTCAAACGACACAAAGAAGCAGTAACTCGAGTTAAAGAAAAAGACAACAAACTATCACTGAAAAGGAACTATCTCGAGCAGTTCCAGAACTGAGGTAGACTCGGTGTGCTGAAAAGATGGCGATCCACAGCAACACGTTTGCATGGTTGGGATCTGACTTCTAGTCTCCAAATATGTGATGGGTGACTGCTTACGCAGTTCGCTTAAGTACACAAGAGCACGTTTTCACTCCCCCACTCTCTCTCTCTCTCTCTCTCTCTCTCTCTCTCTCTCTCTCTCTCTCTCTCTCTCTCTCTCTCTCTCTCTCTCTCTCTCTCTCTCTCTCTCTCTCTCGCTCTCAGTAGCTTAGCAAGGGCTAGTTGTTAGACAGGTTTTTGAATGAACCCAAACTACAATCCTTGTAAAATAAAGTTTTCGAGTTCGAGTTCTCTCTCTCTCTCTCTCTCTCTCTCTCTCTCTCTCTCTCTCTCTCTCTCTCTCTCTCTCTCTCTCTCTCTGGTATTGTCATGTGTATTGTGTTTGTAATACAGCAAGGACTGGCTGTTAGATAGATCCAAATGGACCTAACGCTACTATCCTGGAGTATTAAAGTTTTGGTTTAAACAAAGTTTTATTCATTTTTGTAATCATAAGCTCAACAAATAAGTACAGGAAACACAAAAGCAATATGTTTATTTGAGTGTTACCTATAGATAAAATGATAATCACACAAACATTTACGATGGCAAGATGGCAAATTGTTGTCAAAACGTCAGAGGCAACAAAACCAACAAAGACCAAAATGACAACAAAAAACAAACAAACAAGCAAACAAAACAAAAGGTCGTCGTTGTATTAAAGTTTTCGAGTTCGAAAAAAGAATTCGTCCGCTCTCTCTCTCTCTCTCTCTCTCTCTCTCTCTCTCTCTCTCTCTCTCTCTCTCTCTCTCTCTCTCTCTCTCTCCACAATGCACTATGATCTACCAACACAAAATGAAGCGGACGAAGTGCAGACGGTGTGGAAAGGAAACTGAAAGACTAACCAATGAAAACCGCCGACAGTTTCAGCGCTAACAGAATGTACTCAACCAACAGACTGTACTCAGCCAACAGACTGTACTCAGCCAACAGACAGTACTCAGCCTCAGTCTGTACTCAGCCAACAGACTGTACTCAGCCTCAGTCTGTGCTCAGCCAACAGACTGTACTCAACCAACAGACTGTACTCAGCCTCAGTCTGTGCTCAGCCAACAGACTGTACTCAGCCTCAGTCTGTACTCAGCTAATAGACTGTACTCAGCCAACAGACTGTACTCAGCCAACAGATTGTACTCAGCCTCAGTCTGTACTCAGCTAATCAGACTGTACTCAGCCAACAGACTGTACTCAGCTTCAGTCTGTGCTCAGTCAACAGACTGTACTCAGCCTCAGTCTGTACTCAGCTAATAGACTGTACTCAGCCAACAGACTGTACTCAGCCAACAGATTGTGGTCAGCCTCAGTCTGTACTCAGCTATTAGACTGTACTCAGCCAACAGACTGTACTCAGCCTCAGTCTGTGCTCAGTCAACAGACTGTACTCAGCCTCAGTCTGTACTCAGCCAACAGACTGTACTCGGCCTCAGTCTGTACTCAGCTATTAGACTGTACTCAGCCAACAGACTGTACTCAGCCTCAGTCTGTGCTCAGTCAACAGACTGTACTCAGCCTCAGTCTGTGCTCAGTCAACAGACTGTACTCAGCTTCAGTCTGTACTCAGTCAACAGACTGTACTCAGCCTCAGTCTGTACTCAGCCAACAGACTGAACTCAGCCTCAGTCTGTACTCAGCTAATAGACTGTACTCACTCAGCCTCAGTCCTGTGTGTAAGTCCTGGACAGAGGCTATGGCTTCAGCCACGTCCACAGAAGGGAAACTGAGTGGGGTTCTAGAAAACTTCTGTGTTGCCCCCCAAATATCTTATTATTATGTCCAGAATTGCAGACATGCCATGTTTTCTGTTCCGTGCGTCTTTATCCATTCCAAGTCTCCCGGGCGTTTGCTGCCCGTTTTTAAGCTGTGTATATTTAGCTTTGTATGGTCAGAATGCTTGTGCGTGCGGGTGCCTCTGTGTGTGTGTGTGTGTGTGTGTGTGGTGTGTGTGTGTGTGTGTGTGTGTGTGTGTGTGTGTGTGTGTGTGTGTGTGTGTGTGTGTGTGTGTGTGTGTGTGTGTGTGTGTGCGCGCGCGCGCGCTTAGAACAGTCTCTAGGGACAAGATTTTGCGCTTCAAAAATAATTTTCTTATCATTATTATTTATTATTATGTCTGCATGCTTTGATAGAAATGGATGTACAGATCGAGACATCCAAACGCACAAATATGGTACGTCAGGGGTTTGTTATGCATTACTGATCAACAAGTTGCTCTGTGACACAAACAATGGATTGAACATTCCATGGTTGTTTTGAGAGACTTACCGCTTTGGGTCGTCGTTGGTGCTGGTGTTGTCGTCGTGGGTGAAGGTGTTGTTGTCGTGGGTGCAGGTGTTGTCGTTGTAGGTGCAGGTGTTGTCGTTGTTGGTGCAGGTGTTGTTGTCGTAGGTGCAGGTGTTGTCGTCGTGGGTGCAGGTGTTGTTGTCGTGGGTGCAGGTGTCGTCGTAGGTGCAGGTGTTGTCGTCGTAGGTGCAGCTGTTGTTGTCGTTGGTGCAGGTGTTGTCGTCGTAGGTGCAGGTGTTGTTGTCGTAGGTGAAGCTGTTGTTGTCGTAGGCGCAGGAGTCGTCGTCGGTGACTGAGACTCTACCGTCGTGGCGGTGAGGTCGCAAGACACACCCAAAAGGCGGGCGATTTTCTTGAGGAACCTCAGGATTCCCCAGCACCTCCTTCTGGACCAAAACACGGCCCGCCACGGCCCCGAGCCCTGCCCGCGACACTCAGCACTGCAGGCTACCTTCCGGATGACTTGGCACACCCTGGGCCCAAGGTAAACATCTCTAGTTATCAACCTGGCTTCCACGTCCACGGTGTCTTCCTGTGTGGAAGCGTCTGCCGACCCCGTGTCAGCTTCATTCTCGTCTTCGACGGTTTCCGGGGCATTGTAGGCATTATTGGGGTGAAGCCATGCTTCAGTGAATCCAAGCACGCAGATGAAAGCGAGAAGCAGAAGGACGAGGGTACTCACGCGTGACATGATTAATTTTGTTAACTCTGTACGACGTGAAGAAAGTGTTCAGTGTGTTTTAGTCGAAGTTGATGCTTGAGTTGTTTCTGTAACTGAAAAAGAAACGAAAGGAAAATGGGTTGAAGTTTGAGTAAACTGGGTGTATACATACATCACGTCAAGTACTTTTTTAAAAATTCCATTCAAGGAAAACGTTAACGTCCTTCTAGAAAGGAACAAGTTAAGCATTTTAGACTTCGACTTTCTTTCAGCGATTTAAATTATGACTTATTCAGACGCCACCTGTTAGAAGACCCTATATGTTCATGCGGATATACAGCAGAAACATCAGAGCATTTCCTACTACATTGTCCCCTTTATAATAGTATTAGAAATAAAACCATTAATAAACTAGATGAGAACGAAAGAAATATCAATACACTTCTGTTTGGAAACGACCAGCTACATTTAGAAACTAATAAGAAAATATTTGCTATAGTCCACGATTTTTTGCGCCAAACTGACCGCTTGTAAATCTGTAAAAGTCTGCCAAAATTTGTTTATGATACAAGCGAAGAAGTACACGTTTTAATCCTCTCCCTCTCTCTGTCTCTCTCAGATCAATAATTATGACAACATCACTAGACCTTTCGGTTAGTTAGTTATTTTTTCAACCCCCGCCCCCTCCTCCCGTTTTGTTGTTGTTGTTTTGTTTTTTGTTTTGTTTGTTTGTTTTTGTTGTCATTTTGGTCTTTATTTGTTTTGTTGCCTCTGACGTTTTGACAAAAATTTGCCATCTTGCCATCGTAAATGTCTGTGTGATTATCATTTTATCTATAGGTAACACTCAAATAAGCATATTGCTTTTGTGTTTCCTGTACTTATTTGTTGAGCTTATGATTACGATGAATGAATTTAAAAAAAATTAAACCAAAACGTGGGTGCCTAATTACAAACAAACAAAGAGAAAATATATACATGTATAAAACATTCACAGTTTAAGAGTGCGCATTAGCGTACAAACAAGGTTAAAATCACAAGTATCATTTCAACAGAGTATATATTACTTATGGAAATGCACTCTAAAAATAAGCACTGTCACATATAATATGACTGACACATAACACATAAACATCTGACTCAAGAACGAATATATCATCTGGAAACCTGACGCTTATACACGCAACACGCAACAGATAGGGATGGATGTGCCGGAACGATAGGCTCTTTATAAAAGGAGTATGACTTTCCTCTTTCTCCTTCTTCTTCTTCTTCCACACTTACTTTGTATAAGTTAAATATAATGCCTCAGTAATCAATTACTTGCTTGGTTTACTTTCCCCTACGCTTCTACCTAAACTGAGTAAAAAATCTGTGTAGACTACAAAAGTTCTCCGGATGATACCATAAACCGATGTCCCCCTTGTGAAAACATATGCAGAAAAAGAAGAAGAAGAAGAAGAAGAAGAAGAAGAAGAAGAAGAAGAAGAAGAAGAAGAAGAAGAAGAAGAAGAAGAAGAAGAAAGAAAAGAAAAAGAAGAAGAAAAAGAACAAGAAGAAGGAGGAGGAGAGGGAGAAAGAGGAGGAGTAGCAGAAGAAGAAGAAGAATGGTAATATGCGCACGTTAAATATTCCGTTGTCCATGTCAGAATTCCTTGGATTGGAAACACCAAAATAACCCAGCATACATTAAAAACATGAGGGCAGTGAGTCTGCTCGAGAGCGCTGTTACAAAAACGATGAAGCAGTCGATGAATCACTGAGTTTGTTACCTGACGGGTCAACAGCTTCCTCCAATGGCTAGTTCAGTCCACGGCTCCTACGACTTCGGTGGATGGATACTACTGTGCCAGAATCGACACGACACCCGCTATTTATGATACTCCTGTGCGTACCTCCACCTCCCATTAACATTCAAATTTTCTCGTACCTCGTTTTTTTTGTGTGTGTGTGTGTGTGAAAGTCCTATCAGAGGTAGGGTCCGTGTTACATTGTGAAATCGGGGCATATATCACAGTGTGTTACGCACGTCACGTCACGATTGATCAGGAGGGACAGGAGAGGGGTTGGGAGGAGGGAGGTGGGGGGACGGGAACAGGATCAGTCGACACGCCAGGTCAGGATTTCCTGTGGCGTCATAACTATCCGGATTGGACATGCAGTACGGCAACTCGGGGTAGGTCAGGAAAACCGTTCTATAAAATTGCCGCGGGAATTTCAGGCGGATATGGATGCTTTTGTAGTCTCTCCAACACACTAGAATTTTTCGAGAGGTGTGAAATGGTGCGCGTCATGTGTTTTTCTATTTACTGTTGTATCTGTCTGTTAGATCTTTGAAGTCTACACATAATAACTGATGTGAATTACGTCTATCCTGCACATGAGCTGTATACCCACTCCCCATCCTCGCCCTTTCCTGTCAAATCCCCACCCTCCTTTTTCCGCCTGCTAGTTCAGTTGAGTGAATCAGACATGCTCTGTGGGTTATATTCACAAGAAAACTGAAGTCTGGTAGATATCTAACACTTTTGCCTGAATAGGTATTTATTCTCTCTCTCTCTCTCTCTCTCTCTCTCTCTCTCTCTCTCTCTCTCTCCTCTCTCTCTCTCTCTCTCTCTCTCTCCTCTTCAGGTTTCCAATTACGTTGAACTCCGCCGTCAGATGTATTCGCTATTGGTTGAAGCTTACATGTATGGGTGAAGACAGATTGCCGCATAAAGCATATATGATGTTATACAATTTAGATGCCAGGGGTAAGAGAAACTGGGTTTCAAATGTTAGAATGCAATTGTTTCAATATGGCTTTGGATTTGTATGGATGAATCAAGGTGTGGGAAGAGTGAATGAGTTTATACGCGCTTTTCGTGAAAGACTGATTGACTGTAGATGGCAGGATTGGGAAGATCATGTTCAAACTAGTGACAGATTTTGTATGTACAGAAGTTTTAATAGCATTTCGCATTGTACCAAAACATATATAACTATGAATATGGATAGACATTTGAAACGTATCATGACAAAATTTAGATTTGGTGTATCCGAGCTCTCTGTACATTATTATCGGTATAGAAGTCATGTTGAAAAAGATTTGAAATGTCCATTATGCGGAGAAGCTAAGGAAGATGAGGTTCACTTTGTTCTATGTTGCCCTATGCTAGATGACATTAGAAAGCATTTTATTCCCCCCAAGTTCTGTAAACATCCTTGCCTTTTTAGGCTTAGTTTGCTGCTGGCTTCAGCCAACCAGGAAATTGTCAGAAAACTATCAATTTTTCTGTATAAGGCTTTCAAGATTAGGGATACTGTTACTATTAGTACTAATGAACCCGTTGTAGTTAATAATTGTCACTTATACGATGCAAAACTAAACCTTTATTTTATTTTATTTTTATGGCTTTGTATCAAACTGTATGTGCACCCCTTCATGAAGGGCCATGGCCTTTATATGAATAAAACATCAATCAATCAATCAATCAATCTCTCTCTCTCTCTCTCTTCTCTCTCCTCTCTCTCTCTCTCTCTCTCTCTTTTCTCTCTCTCTCTCTCTCTCTTCTCTTCTCTCTCTCTCTCTCTCTCTCTCTCTCTCTCTCTCTCTCTCTCTCTCTCTCTCTCTCTCTCTCTCTCTCTCTGTTCCAGTCTCTCTCTCCTCTCTCGCTGTGTCTGTCTGCCTGTCTCTCTCCTCAATGTCTGTCTGCCTGTCTGTCTGGCTCTGTCTGTCTCCGTCTCTCTGTGTCTCTCTCTGTCTCCCTCTGTCCTTCTGTCTGTCTGTCTGTGTCTCTGTCTCTCTATCTCTGTCTGTCTCTCTGTCAATTCTCTCTCTCTCTCTCTCTCTCTCTCTCTCTCTCTCTCTCTCTCTCTCTCTCTCTCTCTCTCTCTCTCTCTCTCTCTCTCTCTCTCTCTCTCTCTCTCTCTCTCTCTCTCTCGTTATTCGATGGCAACAGTCACAAGTGCTCTCTGCTATATTGCCTCGAGAGGCGACAGTCACACAATGCACATATCCCACCGTACTCACAGACTCAATGAGCTTGCTACAAAAGGTGAAAGGCGGAATGAGAAGCCCAGACTGGCAAGTGTCGAAGGTTCGAACAGCCACCTTCCAAGACTCCTATCTTGGACATGCCGGTTCAAGGGTGCAAACAAACTGGCGGGAAAAGTAACCATAACAGATGGCTTGCGTCTCTGACGATGTGAGGTGTTGAGGAGCTTGAGACAGTAACTGAGGGTGCAAAGCCAAAGACGTCGCCCCATCGATCGCCTGGATGGGAGACGCGTAGAAAGAGGAAGCGCACGGGGAACTTCAGTACTTGAAAAGGACGAGAAATGTGCCACAGCCACATTTAGGTTAATATGTATCATGTGAGCGCTCAGGGCGTTGATGAGAGCATGATAAATGTACATTATTATTATTAGTGAGACCAACGTTTTCAGGACCTGTTTCCAAGACATTACTGGGGAAACTTCTCAGAAGACAGGGTTGGAGCGCATATGAGGTTTCCCGATCGCGTAGACGCCGTACTGAATTGAAATGAACCGAACGTTCGCAGAAGGCTGACTGTGTAGAAGACATTTACCATCCACGCCCGTGGGTTAAGATGCAATCAGTCAACGACTTGCTGTCTTTGAAGAGACAGGCAATTAAAGCTCTTGACAGCAAGCAGGCATACAAATACAGTGGTTTCCTTTCCCCTCGCCACATTGTCTTACACAAGTGCAGAAGCAAATCAACCGTGCAGATATGGAGTTAGGATCTCTCTCTCTCTCTCTCTCTCTCTCTCTCTCTCTCTCTCTCTCTCTCTCTCTCTCTCTCTCTCTCCCTCTCTCTCTCTCTCTCCCCTCTCTCTCGTGAATGTATTCGTTGTCGTATTCTCTCTGTGAATGTTCGTGCACGTGTATATGAATGTGTGCGTGTACATGTGTGTGTGTGTGTGTGTGTGTGTGTGTGTGTGTGTGTGTGTGTGTGTGTGTGTGTGTGTGTGTGTGTGTGTGTGTGTGTGTGTGTGTGTTGTGTGTGTGTGTGTGTGTGTGTGTGTGTGTGTGTGTGTGTGTGTGTGTGTGTGTGTGTGTGTGTGTGTGTGTGTGTGTTAATACTCAACCAGTCAAGAAAATAACATTCTCTCTCCGCTGACTAAAAGTTAAACATAATTTATTATCACCTCACACGATTGGCCAATCAAAATACTCTGACCAGGATGTAAAAACTGCGCATCACAATTTGAAATTTCGCAATTAATTCACTGTTCTTTGAATATTACTCAGCCGAAACACGGATATAAGGACAACTTGCTTTAATTTACGTTTCGCTGATATTCCAGTCCGTTAAAAATTAAAAAGTTCGTGCGTCTCGTTTATGCTTTTTCTGTTCTTTTGAGGATGTTATGGGCATATAAATACGCCTGTGTATGTATATTTTTTTTTTTTTTTTATATTTTTTTTAGGCGGTGTGGGGGAGGACTCTGGTCAAATAAAACCCAGTTCTCTTCCTTTCTTCTGTCCTTTATATGCTTCGCCCTGGCGATGAATCACATTTCAGAGAGCCGGTTTGGTCTAGCGGTTCGGCGCAAGGCTGGTAAACAGAGGGACCTCGGTTCGATTCCGCTTCTGCTCTCCCCTCTCTTGAAAAGTTGTGGTTTATGAGAATCAACACACAAGGGAGTTAATTAGTGCTCGAAATACGCAACACAAGTACAACAATAAAGACCTCAAATGAGGACTTCCTTCTGGTGGAGTTTATGTACCTTGTATTTACACGCATGCCAGGTGAGAGTTACCGTAGGCGACTCAGGTCTTTGTTGTTGTACTTGTGTTACGTATTTCCAGCGCTAATTATCTCCCCTGTGTGTTAATTCTGCCGAGCGCTCGGGCCTCGTTCTGTTTCAGATTTGTGGTTTATGAGCTCTCCGTGACTTTGCCCCTCACAATTAATGAAAACATGAAAATGGCTGTCATTGCTGCCCATCGTAATGCAGGAGTCAGTCTGGCGGTGACAGAGAAGCGTAAGGTATAGTCTCCCCCTCTCGCACTCCCCCCCCCCCCCCCCCCCCATCCCTCCTGGTCTTTCCATCCCCGCCAGAACCTCTGGAGACAGATCGGCGTTAAACGAGTTCAACCATCCAACCAAACCAAATCAGCCAGTCACATTTCCTTTATTGTAATTTCCTTTCAACTCCAAAATGAAGTGAAATCCGGCTACTACACTGTGAAATCGCAGTAAATGATCGGATTGTGATCGAGTGGATCGCTGAAGCCGGAAGTGATGTTAGTGACTGACGCAATATGCATTGACAACCCTGACTTTGAGAAATTGTTAAGCGGAGGGGGGGGGGGGGGGGGGGATGCGTGCGGTGGGGGTGGGGGGGTGGTGGTGGTGGGTGGGTGGTTAGTGCGCGAGACAGTGTTTGTATGCATGCATGTTTTGTGTGTAGGTTTGCCTCTTCTCACATGTTTTTGTGTGTATGTTTGCCTCTTCTCACATGTTTTTGTGTGTATGTTTGCCTCTTCTCGCAGTATTTCCATCCTAACTAATATCAGTACCCAGTTTCTGCTACAGTCAGTGTGTGTGTGTATGTGTATGTGTGCGTGTGTGTGTTGTGTGTGTGTGTGTGTGTGTGTGTGTGTGTGTGTGTGTGTGTGTGTGTGTGTGTGTGTGTGTGTGTGTGTGTGTGTGTGTGTGTGTGTGTGTGTGTGTGTGTGTGTTCGTGTGTGTGTGTGTGTGTGTGTGCGCGCGCGCGCGTGTGTGTAGTGCGTTTTATTTTATTTTATATATATAATACTTATGTAAATTGTTTTGGTAGGACTATGCTCTACATGTGTATAGAATATCATAATTAGGTTAATATGTATCATGTGAGCGCTCAGGGCGTTGATGAGCGCATGATAAATGTACATTATTATTGTATGTAAGTGTTGTGTGAATGCGTTCGCGCGCGTATGGGGCGGGGGCAGGCCTCTTTGTGCAAGCCTCTGTAAGTAAGCGTATGTCTGTGAGTGAAGGCCTCTCTGTCTGTGTGTCTGTGTCTGACGTCTGCGCTGACGTAAAATTGATGTCTCGCCAAGAATGAATGAGGTCACAAACCACCGTCACGGGAACGTAATTGTGACTGCTATCTCCACCATCGTGACGCGCTCAAACGCACGCGTAGCACGCATACAGTGCAGATGTTAGACCTGGTATCAATACGATCTTCGGAATTCCAAGGGACTGCACTCAGTACGTGCCTACGGGCATGGAGGTGTATGTATAGGTCCATGCCTGCGGGTGTAGCGCAGAGTAGGCACGCTTTTTGGGGGGTACAATGAGCACGTGGGAAAGAGGACGGATACCCGTAAACAAAAGGCAGAAAAGGCTTCAGAAATGCCGCTCAAGCACTCAGTGATCGCGGGGAACGTGCTGATCGGAAAGTAGGTTCCCCCAGCTGGTAGTCTAGTATAAATTATAATAGGTCCATGCCTGAAGATCTAAAACTGTCGCAGATCGGCTCTTCTCCGCTGCCGCCTCCATTCAGGGGACTTCACTCTCCCGGAGTACGAAAACACTGTCAAATTATCTTCGCCTGTTATTTCCGGAAATCGTCTATTAATAGAATCTGATGTCAATAGCCCTGCTTTTTTCTGCTCCTTTCTTTCCCTCATCATCGTCCGATACAGGCCAAACATTGTCCCGTTTATGAAACTAAAAATGGGGTTTGGGGACTGGGGGGTATATAGCGTAATTTAACCATTGCAAGTTGCTCCGACAAAGAATAATTTGCAGTCGAACCAGTAGATGGAATCTGGGCACTATCTTTAGGTCTTGAACACGAGAAAAGACTTGAAGACGGTACTCAGCTGCAACTCCATATATATCCTCGATCAACGAGAGAGAGAGAGGAGGAGAGAGAGAGAGAGAGAGAGAGAGAGAGAGAGAGAGAGAGAGAGAGAGAGAGAGAGAGAGAGAGAGAGAGAGAGAGAGAGAGAGACAGACAGAACAGACAGACAGACAGACAGACAGACAGACAGACAGACAGACAGACAGACAGACAGAGACGGAGACGGAGACGGAGACAGAGACAGAGAGACAGAGAGAGACAGAGAGACAGACAGACAGAGACAGAGAGACAGACGGAGAGAGAGAGAGAGAGAGAGAGAGAGAGAGAGAGAGAGAGAGAGAGAGAGAGAGAGAGAGAGAGAGAGAAGACAGACAGACAGACAGACAGACAGACAGACAGACAGACAGACAGACAGACAGACAGACAGACAGACAGAGACACAGACAGAGAGGGAGACAGACACAGAGAGAGAGAGACAGACAGACAGAGTGAGAGAAAGACAGAGACAGAGAGAACTCCAACTCGAAAACTTTATTTTACAAGGATTGTAGATTAGGTACAGTTGAAAACCTGTCTCACAACTAGACCTTGCTAAGCTACTAATGAATATACTGAGATCTAAAATGCGTAAGTTTTAGTTAAAACGTCATCAGATGACTGTAAGGCGGGAGAAGAGTTGGGTGTAGGTTGAAATGTCATCAGGATTAGAAGAACTGGCGAAAAACTGAGTTTTAGTTAAAACGTCATCAGGATTAGAGAGCTGGCGAAGAACTGAGTGTTGGGTAAAACGTCATTAGGGGACTATAGGGTGAGTGAAGAGTAGAGTGTAGGTTGAAACTTCATCACGAATAGAGAGCAGGCGAAGAGCTGAGTGCCGGTTGAAACGTCATCGCATGGTCACACAGCAGCCTTCATCCGCCAGGGGGCAGGTGAGGAAGATGAAGGAGAGTTCGTTAGGGGCACACCTTGACCCTCCCACACAACGACGACCTTGACCCACTCACTTGAAACCTCCACACAGACACAACGCGGACACTGTGTACAACAAAGACGGTCTCACCGATTGTGGTTGGTGGGGATGGGAAGGGAAGGGGCGGTGGAAGGAGGGGGGAGAGGGAGGAGGAGGGGGAGACGTATACCCTATCGGGAGTATGTCGGCAACGAGGAATCACGAAGAGAGACTTCTCGTGACAACATGCACACATCAAAAAGGTTTCTTTAACAGTTTGTGTTTTGTCCTAATTAATAGCATTCGTTTTAACCTTTAAGTGCTTGGATCTTGTTTTTTTCACTTGGTTACGTTCGCTTTTGAGTGTGATGTGTCCAGGACTGAGATCCAGCTTTTGACTTCCGGTTTAAGCACTTGTGTTTTGAACTGGTGTAAAAGAATTTTAAATGGATGATTCGTTCTGAGGAGACCCGTTGTGGTTGGCGGCACCTTAACATCCAAGACTTGACTAACCCCTTTTGAAAAGAGACTTTAACGGGCAACCCAACATCAAACGTAATCACTGAAAATAAACCTGACTTGAGCAATTTTATGTACGTGTGTTTATGTACGTACGGGCCTCATTCTGTTAGAAATCTGTGACAGTTCACCCAGAGGCTAACGTGTAAATGTGTGTATTTGTGTGTTTATATGTTGAGCCAATTTTGAAATTAAAGGACTGTGTCCGGTCTTGAATAAAAAATGGGTTCTGTCGTATGCCTGTGCACACCTGTGTCGCCGAGTGTGCCTGAAATGTAGGGTATATATGCCACTGGGAGGGGGCGGGGACGTGGGGGTGGGGGTGGGGATCCTTTTTTGAGGATGTACCTCTGGTGGAGTGTATATACCTTGTATTTCCACGCATGCCAGGTGAGAGTTATTGTAGGCGACTCAGGTCTTTGTTGTTGTATTTGTGTGACGTCTTTCGAGCAATAATTAACTCCCTTGTGTGTGGACTGAGCAGTTTTAGAATTCAGGTAAACCCAGCGAGCCGAAAGACCGCGATCCATATCGATACATCTGCATGCGCAATTTGTCTTGTCTCCAAAATTAATATGTCATGGACGACTGCATGTAACACAGTTCGCTTCAGTACACAAGAACACGTCTTTCCGTAATTTCTTCTCTTATTGACCATGTACGATTTTATCCAAATTTATTCAAGTATAAGTAAAAGCATTTATTCTTAGACAGCTGAATGATAACTACAACAATCACCACTACCACCACATGATTATCTAGAACTTTCAACAAAAGGGAAAACACGAATAACAAAAGCAAGAATCTGAACCTTTCTCACGAAACAAGACGTTCGACAGCATGCTAGATTTTCGACTTTTCAGCAAACTTCACAGACAGAACTCGCCCATAAGCTAAGCTTATAGTAACCTCTCACAACCATAATTAACTCAGTTAATTTTGCAACAAAGGGCATGTTTATATCAAACAACATGAAATGCAAAAAAATCAAAAAAATCAAAAGAGGGAGAGAGGGAGAGACGGATACGGATGATTCATTCATTTAGCTCATTGCCCCTCATGAAGGAGTGCAGGTGGATGACCTATTACCTCACAATACATACTACGCCTATGAGCAAGAAAACCAACAAACTAAGGACGATGTACTTGACTAGGTATGACAATGACAGTGTGACTGAATTATGAACTTGAAATGCTACGCAACTTAATGGCTTTGTACAAATACACTGACAGATTTCTCAAAATTTTCATTGATGGATGCCAGCGGCAGGCTTAATCGAAAAAGACGGAAATTTGTAGAATTTTGACGGGATGAATTGCGCTCTTAAAGCACTTAGCACAGGGCAACATAGAACAAAATGTAATTCAGTTTCTTGTGCTACTCTACATAATGGACAAATCAGGTCATTATCAGTATGTCCTTTGTATTGGTACATGTACAAAAATGTCTGAAATACCCAATCGAAACCTTGTCATTATGAATTTCAAATGCCTATCAATATTCATCTTCGGATACGTTTTCGTATCATGAAAAATGCAAAATGTCCTATAAACATTAAATCTGTCGCTAGTCTCAACTGGGAATGCCATTTTTGCCGTCGACAAACAATTAATCTTTCACAAAAAACATGTAAAAACTGGTTAATTTCTTCTACACCTTGATTCAGCCATACAAAACCAAATCCATATTGATACAACTTACAACGAACATTTGAGGCCCAAATTCTTTTATCTCA
>JABMCL010000736.1:0-5000 GCA_018857735.1 Alviniconcha marisindica | reverse complement strand
CTCTCTCTCTCTCTCACACACACACACACACACACACACACACACACACACACACACACACACACACACACACACACACACACAGCGACAGAGACAGGGAGAACTCGAATCGAACTCGAACTCGAAAACTTTATTTTACTTGGACTGTCGTTTAGGTTCAGTCAACAACCTGTCTCACAACTAGACCTTGCTAAGCTACTAATGAATAAATAATTAATATAAAAATGACAGGGCATTCTTTATACATGTATAACTTATATCATAAGCATGAATGGAAAAGTGACATTATGTACATGAAGATTTGTACATGGAGCATAAGAACAGTCAGGCATACATGTATGAGCACACAACCAGCAGATAATGCAGTGCAACATCTGATAAATTCTTGTGACTAATAAGAGAGAGACAGACAGACAGAGAGACAGAGACAGACAGACAGACAGACAGACAGAGAGAGAGACAGAGAGACAGAGACAGACAGAGGCAGACAGATAGACAAACAGACAGATAGTTTCACAGAGAGAGACAGAGACTGACAGACTGAGACAGGGACAGACAGGCAGAGACAGACAGACAGACAGACAGAGAGAGACAGACAGTTGTGAACCCTGCTGGCCACCGATGTTGCCTTCAGAAGTTGATAACTTTGACCAGTTTCTGACTACACCGCAAGGACACGGCTCCGTTCACACAGCTCATGACATAAGGCTGCAAGACGTGGAGGGAGGGAGCTCAGCATGGTGCGACTCAATTTGTTTTGCCGTTCATGCTCCGGACTGAAGTGTATGCAAACTCTTGGAACTGCCCAAGAAGAACTCCAGGACTGCTGCATCACTACCAGGAAAAAAAATCGAGACTTGCACGTTGTTCTGAGAGATATTTCTGGTGGGCAAGAAAGCATCCGCTGAAGGCAGTTAAGCGCAATGACTCTTCGCCGGGTCATGTTACGGATGCATAGCTTTAGGCGCTTCACTTAATCGGGTTCCACATTGCTGTTTTCTCTCAATGTCTTGCACCACTAGGCCCTGAGCTGTGCGGACAGAGGCGTGTCCCTACAGTGCGTCATGGACATCGTTGAGTCAATCAGTCAACAACAAAGGGCAGGCGAAGAGTTCAGTGTAGGCTAAAACGTCATCAGGATTAGAGAGCAGGCGAAGAACTGAGTGATGGTTATAACGTCATCAGATGACTGTAATGCGGGTGAAGCGCTGAGTGCAGGTTAAAACGTCATCGGGATTAGAGAGCAGGCGAAGAACTGAGTGTTGGTTAAAACGCCATCACAGGACTATAGGTTGAGTGATGAGTAGAGTGTAGGTTGAAACGTCATCACGAATTGAGAGCAGGTGGAGTTGAGTGCCGGTTGAAACGTCATCACATGGCCACACAGCAGCCTTGATCCGCCAGGGGGCAGGTGAGGAAGGTGAAGGAGAGTTCGTTAGGGGCACACCTTGACCCTCCCACACAACGACGACCTTCACCCACGCACGTGAAACCTGCACACAGACACAACGCGGACACTGAGTACAAAAAGACGGTCTCACCGATTGTGGTTGGTGGGGATGGGAAGGGAAGGAGCGGTGGGAGGAGGGGGGAGGAGGAGGGGGACCCTATCGGGAGTCTGTCAGCAACGGGGAATCACGAAGAGAGACTAATTCTCGTGAGAACATGCACACATCAAAAAGGTTACTAGAACAGTACTATGACCTTGTTGGTACCACCCCTTTTGAATTCCGGCAGTGCGGTACTGCGGATGCAGAAAATTATGTCCCCTCTTTTGAGAACCCAGAGCTGACAAACGTTCTCCGTTTACAGCTTGCAGTAGATCTCAAATACAGCCATGCGTGCCTTGCTCACTGCCATGAATTTCTGCCTTGTCGTTATCTCCACTTCCCTCTCAATTCGCCTTTTTAACATATTTTTTCTCTCCAAATCCTCTCCCAACTATCTAAATGTGTTACAAATGCTGAGATGTGCTTGACGTATTGACTGTTGTTCACTTGAGACAGAAAATCTCAAACAAGAATGACTGCTAGCGTTCTAAAACAGGATCCAAACACATGAAAGGTTAAAAAGAAAGCTAATTATTAGGATAAATCACAGCATGCGAAGTTTCGGGGTTATCCCGAAAATTCGCATGTTGTAGTTTTGTCCTAATAAATACCGTGTTTTTGTTTTTGTTTTGTTTGTTTTTAACCTTTTATGACTTTGGGTTTTGTTTTTCACTTGGTTACGTTTGCTGTTCACTGTAATGTGTCCAGAACTGTCATCCAGCTTTTGACTTCCGGTTTAGTGACTTGTGTTCTGAACTGCTGTAAAAGATGTCTAATGTATTATTCGTCTTGTGGTGACCCTCTGTGGTTGGCAGCACCTTAAATTCCAAGAACTAAATAACCCCTTTGAAGAGCGATTTCAACGAGGAACCTAACATCCAATGCTATCACTAAAAATGAACCTGACTTGAGCAATTTGAGAATTCAGGTAAGCTCAGCGTGCTGAAAGATCGAGATCCATATCAACATATTTGCATGAGCAGTCTGTTTTATCTCCAAACTTAATACGTGATGGACGACTGCTTGTAACACGGTTCGCTTCAGTACACAAGAACACGTTTTCCCGTAACTTTTTCTCGTCATTCCTTGAGTAGAGTAGGGTAAAGTATTCTATCCCCCCACCCACACGTGTACTGCTTTGGAAAAACTGCATGCATGCAGTCGTGGAAATGGATGCGCAGACGTATTTAAACGCACAAATACGGTACGTAAAGGGTTAACTGATATACATTACACGGCAAGGGTTTCCCACGCATTACACGTCAAGGGTTTGCCATGCATTACACGACGAGGGTTTGTTATGCATTACACATCAAGATTTACTGTACATTACTGACCGACAAGTTCTCTATAGTACAGACAGTGCACTGAACGTTGCTTGGGTATGTTGAGACACTTACCGCCTTGGGTCGTCGTTGGTGCTGGTGTTGTCGGTTCAGGTGTTGTTGTAGGTCCAAGCAAAGGCGTTGTCGTCGGTGACTGAGATTCTACCGTCGTGGCGGTGAGGTCGCAAGACACACCCAAAAGGCGGGCGATTTTCTTGAGGAACCTCAGGATTCCCCAGCACCTCCTTCTGGACCAAAACACGGACCGCCACGGCCCCGTGTCCTGCCCGCGACACCTGCCCGCGACACTCAGCACTGTAAATGAGTTACAGATACGTACACCCTGGTCCACATACATGTTCTTTTCGCACAGCAGAGTTTAACGATTGACTAAAGCCTATTGTATGAAACAAAACACCAAAACACGCAAATGTAATCATCAAAACATTCCTTATATGGTGTCAGCATGGTTTCTACACGTATCGTGAACACGGACTAATTCTGCTCATTTCTCATTTGGATACATGAATCGCAAGAGTTGTTGTATGTCTTGCGTCTGCTAGGAGCAATGCCATTTTGTACGCTGATGGGCGGGTGTAGAATTTAGCGGGTATATACTTTTCTCTTAACACTGAATATTTCTGGCATACCAACAAGAAGTGTATTTCTGATTCATACGTATCTTCGCAAAAAGGGCAGTCAAAGTTCTTCTGTGTTGTTTTTGCAAAACGTAGCCTATGCGGTTTCAAAAAGACACACCAAGTCTCAGTCTCACTAGTTTCCTTTTTAGAGCGACGTTTTTGACCGTCAACAAATATTGCAACAATCCCTGTGTTGGTTTAAATGAGGAAAAAAAGGCATAACGATCCTTAGAATTAATGTCACTATTCAACCCTTGGAGATAGCAATCAATCAATCTCTGTTTAAATTCATACAAAAAGGCTCTTATATCACAAACACCCTGGTTTTCTCAAACGTGTCTTTATCCATATTTATACAATGTGAAGCAAACAGAGGCCATAGTTCAGGAGCTGTGTGAGAGTCGAGGTGGCCGTCCTGAGCTGTCCGTCCTAACGAGCCTTCTGGTTTCCGTGGACGTAAAGAATTATTGCACCGTGCTTCGGCATTGGTCACAACTTGTCCCTAATATGTCAACTGACATCTGAGGACATTAAGCAACACTTCACCACCAGCAAACAGAGGAGGTCCAGTCGTTTTTGTTGTTACAGTGCATGTTATGAAGCATTTTGTACGATTTCAAGGGTATTCGGTCTTCTTGCATTCTTAGAATATTCAACCAATATCTAATGCATCTCGTGTGTGCGGAAATATACAATGGGTATCTACCCGTTTCTCCATAAACAAGCGAATTCGGCATTCTTGGACCGGCATTCAGTAATCTTTTGATAGCAAATAAATGAATTCTTTCAAAGATTCTGTTGTCGGCTCTCAGGCCTCAGACCTCAGAACCATAAGTAAGCATAGGCTGAATTTGGCAATCAGTTTGAAAAAGAGTTTAGGGGATTGGTCCCCCAGTGTCCATAGAGTTTCAATATACCGACCACGCCCTTTTTTGCCCTGTTGGCCATATCTTCATGAGCGTATGGAAATTTTAATCCAGCAGAAAAAATCACCCCTAAATATTTATACCGGTTTACAGTTTCAAGTTTCATTCCGTCATAGAACCATTTCTTTCGGCAGTGGTGCTGCAATGTGTCCACCATTTCTGAACACAACCACATTTGATTTATGTAAGTTTACCACAAGACCCAGCTTTTTAGCCGTATCCCTCAAAATGTTGAGTTGCTGCTGTAGACCAGTAACAGTGTAAGACAGGAGAACCACACCATCAGCAAAAAGCATGATTAGTATTTGAATTAATTTAGGCGACAAAGTAATCCCATGTTTGCCATTTTGTATAATTTCAGTAGCAAGTTCGTTGATGAAGAGAGAGAGAGAACAAAATCGGGCTGCATATATCGCCATGCTTTAGACCACGAGGACACATAAAAGCCTGCGTAAGATTTGCACCTGCACGAACTCTTGTTTGACAACATCATACATACCTTGTATAGCTCTTTACATGGAGAGAGAGAGAGGGGGGGGGAGAAAAGAGAGAGAGGGG
>JABMCL010003503.1:0-2500 GCA_018857735.1 Alviniconcha marisindica | reverse complement strand
CCGCCACCACCCCACCCCCCCCCACCCCCTCCACCCCCCCACCCCCCCCCCCCACCCCCTCCACCACCCCTCCCCCCCCCCCACCCCCACCCCTCCCCCCCCCCACTCAACCCCCCCCCCCCCCCCCCCCCCACCCCCCCCACACCAACCCCCCCCCCCCCACCCAACCCCCCCCCCCCCCCACCGCCCCCCCCCCCCCCCACCCCCCCCCCCCCCCCAACACCCCAACCCCACCCCCACCAACACCCTCCCATACATTTACCCCCCCACCACCCCCCCCCCCCACACACCACCCCCCCCCCCCCCCCAACCCCCACAAACACCCACCCACACCCCCCCCCCACCACCAACCCCCCCCCCCCCCCCCACCCCCCCCCCCACCCCCCCCCCCCCACACGCCTCCCCCCCCCACCCCCCCCCCCCCCCCCCCCCCCACACCCCCCACACCCCCCACCCCCCCCCACCCCCCCACCAACCACCCCCCCCCCCACCCCCCACCCCCCCCCCACCCCCCCACCCCCCACCCCAACCCCCCCCCCCCCCCCCCCCCCCCCACCCCCCCCCCCCCCCCCCCCAAACCCACCCCCCCCAACCCCCCCCCCCCCCCCCCCCAAACCCCCACCCCACACACCACCCAACCACACACCCCCCCCCCACCACCCCAACCCCCCCCCCCCCACCCCCCCCCCCCCCCCCCCCACCCCCCCACCCCCACCCCCCCCCCCCCCCCCCCCCCCCAACCCCCCACCCCTCCCCCTGCACCCCCCCCACACTTCCCCCCAACCCCCCCACCCACCCCAACCCCCTCCCCCCCCCCCACCCCCCACCCCCCCCCCCCCACACCCGCCCACCCCCCCCCCCCACCACCCCCCACCCCACCCCACCCCCCCACACCACCCACCCCCCCCCCCCCCCCCCCCCCCCCCCCCCCCCACCCCCCCCCACCCCCCCACCACCCCCCCCCCCGACCCCCCCCCCCCCACACCCACCAACCCCCCCCCCCCAACCCCCCCCACCCCCCCCCACCCCCCCCCCAAACACCCCCACCCCACACCCACACCACCCCCCCCCCCCCACCACCCCCCCACCCCTCCCACACCCGACCACCCCACCAGAACCCCCCCCCCCCCCCCCCACCCCCACACCTTCCCCCCCCCCCCACCCCCCCCCCACCCCCACCCACCCCCCCACTCCCCCACCCCCCCCTCCAACCCCCCCCCCCCACACACACGCCCACCCAACCCCCCCCCCCCCCCCCCCCCCCCCCCTCCCCCCCCACCCCCCCCACCCCCCCCCCCACCCCACCAACCCCCCCCCCTCCCCCCACCCTCCCCACACCCCCCACCCCCCCCCACCCCCCCCCCCCCCCCCACCCACCCCAACCCCCCCCACCACCCCCCCCACCCCCAACACCCCCCACCAACCCCCCCCCCCTCCCCCCCACCACCACCACCCCCCCCCCCCCCACCCCAAACCCCCCCAAACCCCCCCCCCCCCACCCCCCCCACCCACCCCCCCCCCCCCCCCCCCCCCCCCCCCCACCCCCCCACCACCCCCCCCCACCCCCCCCCCACCCCCCCCACCCCCCCCCCCCACCCCACCCACCCCCCCACCCCACCAACCCCCCCCCCCTCACCCCCCCCACCCCCCCCCCCCCACCCCCCCCGCTCCCCCCCCACCCCACCCCCCCACCCCCCCCCCCCCCCCCCCCCCCCACCCACCCCCCCCCCACCCCCACCCCCACCCCCCCCCCACCCCCCCCCCACCACCACCCACACCCCCCCACACACCCCCCCCCCAACCTCCTCCCCCCCACACCCCCCCCCCCCCCACCCCCACCCCCCCCCAACCCCACCCCCACCCCCCCCCCCACCCCCCACCCCCCCCCACTCCCCCCCCCCCCCAACCCCACCCCCGACCCCCCCACCCCACCCCCCCCCCCCCCACCCCCCCCCCCACCCACCCCCCCCCCCACCCCCCCCCCCACCCCACCCCCCCCCCCCCCCACCCCCCCCCCACCCCCCCCCCCCCCCCCCCCCCCCCCCCCCCCCCCCCCCCCCCCCCCCCCCCCCCCCCCCCCCCCCCCCCCCCCCCCCCCCCCCCCCCCCCCCCCCCCCCCCCCCCCCCCCCCCCCCCCCCCCCCCCCCAACCCCCCCCCCCCCCCCAACCCCCCCCCCCCCCCCCCCCCCCCCCCCCCCCCACCCCCCCCCCCACCCCCCCCACCCCCCCCCCCCCCCCACCCCCCCCCCCCCCCCCCCCCCCCCCCCACCCCCCCCCCCCCCCCCCCCCCCCCCCCCCACCCCCCCCCCCCCCCCCCCCCCCCCCCCCCCCCCCCCCCCCCCCCCCCCCCCCCCCCCCCCCCCCCCCCCCCCCCCCCCCCCCCCCCCCCCCCCCCCCCCCCCCCCCCCCCCCCCCCCCCCCCCCCCCCCCCCCCCCCCCCCCCCCACCCCCCCCCCCCCCCCCCCCCCCAACCCCCACCCCCCCCCCCCCCCCCCCCCCC
>JABMCL010002605.1:0-18751 GCA_018857735.1 Alviniconcha marisindica | reverse complement strand
CACACACACACACACACACACACACACACACACACAACACACGTGGAGTGGCTTGCTACAAGGTCAGTCTCACCGGCCACACAGGCGGTGGAGAAGGAGGCCAGGTTGCCGGCCAGAAGGGCGAGGGGGACGTGCTTGATGACCTCCATACTACGGGTGGGAGCCAGAGAGGTGAAAGCTCCGATAGCCACGCCAATGGCACCCAGGTTGCTCAGCCCGCAAATCATGTAAGTGGCCAGTATTCCCGATCGCTCCTAAACACAATAACAACAAAGAAGTTCCAATACTGTGAGTCTGAAATCTGTATAAAAGAAACGAGCTCTCTTATACGATATTTGTCTTTACATCCACGTTGTGTGTCCGTGTTAAAATAAAGAAGCGTTCGTTTAAACCTTTTTGTGTTTGGGTCCACGTTGTTCGTTTTAGTTCGAATAAGGTCGCTATATGTAAGCTACGGGCCAACTGATACTTTTACACTGGGATGCAGACATACTGAAAAATAACCACGAAAATGTCACGCTGTCCCATTGTCAAGTGCATAAATTATGATAAGCTAAACCCGGCCGGATGGATTATCGGAGACAGAAGCGCAATGAAGGAACTGAGGCTCGGTGACAGACACAAACAGATGGAAACCGGCGTTGTCGATTTGATTCGTTACCGAAGCATGAGGACGTAGTCATAGACGATGAAAAGGCAAGGTAACGATAATACGGCAGGGGGCGATGACAAAGCAAAGGAACGATGATAGAGCACAGCGCGGAGGGGGTGATGAAAGAATGCCTTGGGGACAATGACAGAGCAGGGAGATGATAGCACAAACTTTGGATGATGACTGAGCAGAAGGACGATGAATGGTGAGTATGGAGATGATGACACGGTGGGGGCAAACTCCAAGCACTGGTTTACGACATCCTTCCTTCAACCACTGCCGTATTTAGTTACGCCATAGGGTCCAGAAAACTGTCAGCTAACGAGCAGTTTTTTGTTGGTGCTCAAGCAGTAGTAAGTCTGTTACAAACAACTCAAATTATATCAGACGTTTGTTTTATAACTGACCATGTTGCTTACGCCAGCTCAAATAAAATCAAAATCGTTTGAATCGAGACGGAACTCTTTTTTTACCCGGGGTGGATGCGTCTCATGTTTACGTGCGTGCTTTGGCGCTAAGTTGCTTCTACAGTCATATTAGTACCAAACCTTTCGGAGGGCGCTGACCGCGTCGGTGGACAGCTGCGCCCAGATAAAGAGTGCCCCTTCAGTGACGTAACTAAATCTGGCAGAGTTTGGAGGAAGGTGCCGGAAAGCGGTGCTCGGAGTGTTGGTGGGGGGAGGGAGGGCGGGTGCGATGAAATAGCAGAGGGATAATGATAGAGGCGAGGGGTCCACGACAGAATCAGAGGGACAATTAGCCAGCGATGATAGAGCCTAGGGGACTATAACAGAGCACAGAGTAATGACAAAGCACAGGGACGATGGTAACAGAGTAATGGGATGATGACAGAGCAGGAGGACTATGGCTGAGTAAGGAGACGATGAAAAAGCAGAGAGACGACGACAGAGCATGGGACGATGAAAGAGCAGACAGACGACGACAGAGCTTGGGACGATGAAAGAGCAGACAGACGACAGAGCATGGGACGATGAAAGAGCAGACAGACGACGATAGAGCAGGGGGACGATGAAAGAGCAGACAGACGACGACAGAGCAGGGGGACGATGAAAGAGCAGACAGACGACGACAGAGCAGGGGGACGATGAAAGAGCAGACAGACGACGACAGAGCAGGGGGACGATGAAAGAACGCAGCAGACAGACTACGACAGCGCATAGGACGATGAAAGAGCAGACAGACGACGACAGAGCAGAGGGACGATGAAAGAGCAGACAGACGACGACAGCGCATGGGACGATGAAACAGCAGAGGGACGATGAAACAGCAGACAGACGACAGAGCAGGAGGACGATGAAAAAGCAGAGAGACGACGACAGAGCAGGGGGACGATGAAAAAGCAGAGAGACGACGACAGAGCAGGGGACGATGAAAGAGCAAGACAGACGACGACAGAGCAGGGGGACGATGAAAGAGCAGACAGACGACGACAGAGCAGGGGACGATGAAAAAGCAGACAGACGACGACAGAGCAGGGGGACGTAAAAGCAACAGACGAGACAGAGCAGGACGAGAAAAGCAGACAGACGACGACAGAGCAGGGACGATGAAAGAGCAGACAGACGACGACAGAGCAGGGGGACGATGAAAGAGCAGACAGACGACGACAGAGCAGGGGACGATGAAAGAGCAGACAGACGACGACAGAGCAGGGGACGATGAAAGAGCAGACAGACGACGACAGAGCAGGGGGACGTGAAAGAGCAGACAGACGACGACAGAGCAGGGGACGATGAAAAGAGCAGACAGACGACGACAGAGCAGGGGGACGATGAAAGAGCAGACAGACGAGACAGAGCATGGGACGATGAAAGAGCAGACAGAGCGACAGAGCAGGGGGACGATGAAAGAGCAGACAGACGACGACAGAGCAGGGGGACGATGAAAGAGCAGACAGACGACGACAGAGCAGGGGGACGATGAAAGAGCAGACAGACGACGACAGAGCAGGGGGACGATGAAAGAGCAGACAGACGACGATGAAGCAGGGGACGATGAAAGAGCAGACACGACGACAGAGCAGGGGACGATGAAAGAGCAGACTAGACGACAGAGCAGGGGTGACGATGAAAGAGCAAAAGACGAGACAGAGCATGGGACGATGAAAGCAGAGACAGGCTGAGTAAGGGAGACGATGAAAAAGCAGACAGACGACGACAGAGCAGGGACGATGAAAGAGCAACAGACGACACAGAGCAGGGACGATGAAAGAGCAGACAGACGACGACAGAGCATGGGACGATGAAAGAGCAGACAGACGACGACAGAGCATAGGGACGATGAAAGAGCAGACAGACGACGACAGAGCATGGGACGATGAAAGAGCAGACAGACGACGACAGAGCAGGGGACGATGAAAGAGCAGACAGACGACGACAGAGCAGGGGGACGATGAAAGAGCAGACAGACGACAAGCAGGGACGATGAAAGAGCAGACACGACGACAGAGCAGGGGACGATGAAAGAGCAGACAGACGACGACAGAGCAGGGGACGATGAAAGAGCAGACAGACGACGACAGAGCAGGGGGACGATGAAAGAGTAGACAGAAGACGACAGAGCAGGGGGACGATGAAAGAGCAGACAGACGACGACAGAGCAAGGGGATGGTGCCAAAGCAAATCGACGACGGACCAAGATGACCACAGTTACATGCCAGTGGCAATGAGCCGTAAAGATGAATGGGACCGAGACTGGACATGAGAATCTCGGAGATCTCCGTAAACTCAGGTTTGTAGCTGACCGGATCACAGAAATACGACTCTTGTGTTCACCTACCCCCATGCAAATTATATAAGGAGATTTAAATTGCGCCCGTCTTCAAGGTGCAGCTATCAAAATTAATGAATGCAGCAAAAGTGTCAAAGCCTTCACTGACGCAAACGCTGATCACTGTACGCAGTGCGTAGTCAGCAAATCACACCCCCCCCCCCCCACACACACACACTAAAAACCCATTCGCACCGTCATCACACCCCCAACCAGCGTGGTGTTGGTGGCCTCCAGAAAGATATCGTCTCCCACGTAGGTCCACGTAGCATTGTAAGTGTCGATGTAGCTCTGCAGCTTCTTGCCGTTCGTGATGATGGTGCCCAGCTCTATGAATGTTAACTGAAACAGTGTACTACGGCGTATCAGACTTGGACTTCGACTCCATGATTATAGTAATGTACATCATTTATAATTATCTCAACCACACCCTCAACCCTTGCAGGGTACACATTGAAAATGTGTGGTCCAAAGTAAGAGAAAGCGGGAAATTCATGCGTCGTTTGTATTGCTGGATTTTGAACTTAAGGAAACCGTCAGAAGAACGAAGCGCACGGGACGGAGTGTCCACGTGTTGCAGTCGATTTTATTACATATTTATAAATGAAAATGTTAGTATTTCGTTGTCCCTTGCGGGAAATTCGGGTCGCTTCACCGTGCCTACAAGAGCCGCAAGAGCAGCGCTATATAGCTATTTCTGTCAGTGTGCACAGTGTTTTCGTGTGTCAAAACTATGGTGCTGGTGCCAGTGTTTGAAACTGTTTGCGTGCGCACAGATGTTGGTGCCTGCCATTGCACACGGTGGCTGTCTGCGCTGGGAGTTGACTGGCAGAAACAGCTATTGCCGCACCGGGGATTCGAACTGCGTCGGTGTTGCGCCTGGCTTTTCAATCGAACACACTACAAACTGAGCTATCCCCGCCGCTGTCGCCCCTAGAGGTCTATTAGGCGAAAATCGACCGCCCAAGAAAGCAAGCATGCATGAAAGAGGAATGTGGAATGAACCAACCGTTGTGGTGGTGAGAATTTTGTTCCCCAGCAAACGGGCTGCCTGTAAGCAATCCTGCGCCTCAAAGCCCATCATGTAAGTCACAGGGTAGAACACATAGGCGATCAGCCGCTGAAACATCACTACAGCATTTCTCTACGTGTTCTGCTCAGTTGCAACAATAGAGCTTATCTTATGACAAGCTGCCTCAATAACAACAACAGCCAACATCAATTTAAAAAAATTAAAAACAAAAACACGCAGACATAATATATGCACACATACAATTATGAAAAGATTTTACATAAAGGAAAGGAGAAGAATACAGCCTTGGAAGATGTCTGATTCCTGTTGGCCCAAGAAAATATCAGTCTAAATATGACGTAAGTTTTCGGTTTAAGCCCTCTCCATTTCGGTTTCGGGTGCGTTGGTACCCATACTCAAACATCTGCCGCGTAGCTAAAAGAACAGGAAGAGCGAACGTTTGGACAATTCACATTCAGAAGATGTGTTACATGAAACAGACCCTGATGTAGGTGCTCTGTGGATAAGAGCAAAGTTCATGTTTCTGGATTGTGCCACATTGTGCTTCTGTGAAACGCTTACTTTTTCATGTATAGACCTGATACTGAGATATATTAGGGCAGCGCTGACCCACGAAGTAGTGAGTCTGTAAATCAAAACAAAGTACTATGAAAGCTAGTGCCCCAGTCTGATGTGTATAAATTATGTCAGGGCCAAACATTTAAAGGACCGATTTTCTTACATTCATTCTCAAAGGAGGAAAACTCAATGACAGAGACAGGCAAATGCTCACAGCACTAGCCTTCAACTTGACGTAGACCGCAGGAGCAAATTACAACAGCAAAACCCTAAAATGTCGCCTCTTTTATGAATCAAACATATGCATGTGTAGCTTTCATACCCATGTTTTATAGCAAGATTTTGTGAGTGCATCACATCAAATTCACTCCAGTCATGCAACACGAGGAGTTTCTTTGGAACAAACTTTTCACAGATTTAGGTGTGGGGGTCGGGGGGGTCGGAGGGGGGATATCTGTGCTATACGAAAGATGTGCGGATTACAAAGAAAGGCTGCGAGAAGATCTAATAAGGTGGGCGAGGCTCACCGAGAAAGTAAAGCCCTCCACGCCAGCACGTTCGGTGAACCATAGAAGTGTCTGGTCCAGGAACGCCAGAATGGCCACGTAGATCAGCAGGTTAATCACCACGTACCCCGCCATTGTCAGACCATCCTTTGCACCTTTCGACAGCGATCCCAGCAAACCGCCCTGGTCACTGAAACAATGAACCTTGCCATCTTCAGGCTCTCCTTGGCACATTTTGACCTAGTTCCAGGAAACTGTCGTGTCGGAAATAGGGAACCCCACCATCGTCAGACACTCCCTGGCACCTTTCGACAGGGCTCCGAGACAACTGTCGTAGTGTCGGAAACAGGGAACCCAACATCGTCAGACACTTCATGGCACCTTTCGACAGGGCTCCTAGCAAGGACAAGGACATCATGCTGCTGTCGCGCCCAACCCCCACCCTAGGCTCCTGTTGGTAAGGTTCACACAAATCACCGTGGTGTCTGAAACTAGGAACCCTACCGTCGTCAGACCCTCTTCGGCAACTGTCAATATGACTTCCGGCAAACTGCTGTAGTGTATGAAACGAGAAATCATTATCATTTCATCTCGTGTACATTTTATGTCCCTCTCTGTCTTTCTTTCAGCACCAGTAGAAGGTCGTGGTCCGCAACAAAATATCCATTGTAATCAAGCCTTCCTCCAAACTCCAGGCACTGGTTTTCGCCTTCCATGCACCTTCCAGCAGATCTCCGAGCTACGATTCTTTCTGCAGCAGCAATGTGACGTCATAGCCGCACTTTCTGGACTCCTTCAAACAAAGCTGAAACTTCTCAATAACTGAATAATTAACAGAAGAGTGCTGCAGACACTGCTATATCTTTATGTGGGCGAACATAATTATCAGACCGAAACAGCCATGTGGGGAGACATTTTATTCAGCAACGATCACCCTTATTCTTCCAGTAACATTAGTATTACATGGGTTATTTCCCTTGCATCCTCTACATAGCATACATGTGTTGCTTCACAGTATATGACAGACACTCCCACCTCGTCAATAAACTATTCAGTGGTACCAACGAAAGAAATGTATTGTCTATGTTTGCCTTTACCCAGCGTCCACATTGTACGCATCCTCCGCCTTGACGGTGGGTTTCCGTTCGTCCGGGTACAACAGCTTGGCGATGGCCAGGGCCGCTGGGGCCGACATGACGCTGGCCGTCAGAATGTGGTTGATGGGCGCCTGAAACAATGACACCCGACACAGGCGATCCGATATATCTATGTCTAAACGACTGCAAAACGAACTGAGGTCTTTTGCGCGAAGCATAATGTTTAGCCGGATCCAAAGCTGTCTGGGTGACCACTGTCACGTACAGTTTCTCTTTACAGGCACGTTTCTCGTTGTTCTGGTCGCTTTTCTGGCACAGTCCCGGCGATGAGCATGTGGCGGACCCGATTTTCGGCTTCAGTGCGTGAACCCAACCTCCAGTGACTCTTCCTGTCTGCGTGTGAATTGTGCTAACAGCACACACGGCAGTACTAAAATAAAACCAAGGCTACAAAGTACACACGTAAGACTGGTGACAAATTGGTTAGGCTTGTTGATTTACATGCATTCGTTCAAACTGTTGTATAGCACGCAGTCGAAAAACTAATTTCTGTATACGGACGAATACAACTCTTATGTCTTAGGTCTCTGTCTTAAGCGCTCTGCCTGAAAAGCAATCAAATGACAGTTAAATCTAGTAGAGAGGAATGTGAATGTGCTCAGCCAGGCAGCTTTGGATGCGGCTGAGGAATCTGCCCTCGCAGAAGACCGTAACCCGTGCAGTCGTTTCGAATACACAAATCTTCTTCAAACCTTATCAGATTAAGCATTCCTGTTCCGATAATGAGATATCTGAACTACTGTTGCGGCGGTTTTCAAGGCTTTTAATGTGAGGAAAACATTCTCGCCCTGATGGTGTGTAGTATCGCGATAAACTGAAGTAGATCTACTTTGCAACGGAAATACGCTGTCACGATGCCTGACGATGTACTGCGCTCGTTTTTGATTTTGCAGAACTTCACCAAAAAGTGGACAATTCCATTCACACTGCCCCGTAGCAACAACACTGCGCCGTAGCAATCTCGTTCAGAAGAACACAGTAGCCTCCCTTTACACACGGCTCATGCACAGAACCGGTTTTTAAAATCTAGTTTCTGTGCCCGGGCGTTGCTCGGGCGTAGGCCGACAATGGTGGTCAGTGGCACCATGGGCCTATACAGATATATATATATATGGCACCAAGGCAATGGCTGAAAAGGTTTTAAGTATTTTGTGTAAAACAGAGCGGATATAAATAAGAGAAGAAATGAAGAGAGAGAGACAGAGGGAGAGAGGAGAGAGAGAGACAGAGAAGAGAGAGAGAGAGAGAGACACAGAGACACACAACAAACAAGCAACAACACACACACACACACACACACACACACACACACACACACACACACACACACACACACGCAAGCGCACTAATGCACATACCCACCGCGCAGCGCACACGCACACACACGCACGCATCAATGCGCGCGCGCACACACACATACACACAGGCACGCACACGCACGCACACGCACGCACGCACCGGACGTTTATTACCAACAACGATTACGATCTTACTCCGTAGGCTGCAAATGCCCACAGAAGAGATCCTGCAATGCTGGCGAATCCGCCCGTCATTACAGCGAACAGCTCTGACTGTGTGATGTCCTTCATGAACGGTTTGATCAGAATGGGCGCTTCGGACTGTTCAACACATATAAGCATCGATCAGTGAAGAAATACTGGAATGGGTGACAATTACATACCATCTCATTTACTGTTAAATCCAGAGGTAGTTTTAGTGTGTGTGTGTGTGTGTGTGTGTGTGTGTGTGTGTGTGTGTGTGTGTGTGTGTGTGTGTGTGTGTGTGAAACCATTGAAACATATTATTATTATCCTTCTGTTTTTTTTACTAATGGCCAAGGTCAACGTTCAGAGCATTACCGCCAAACCAGGAGCGGGGAATTTGAAGGCTAGGAAAATGTGTTATTTTACTCTATCTTCAAACGAAATCTGAAACAAAGTTGACTGCTAGCGTTCTGAAACAATGGGTTCACCCCGAGAATTTGCAAATGTTGTGCGTTGTCCTATTAAAATCCGCGTTCTTTTACTTTTCGTGTGTTTGGATCTTTACTCTACCGCTGTTTCTGACCCTCACCAAACACTCACATACCAAATCATCCTTCTGTCAGTCAGTCAGCCATTCATTCGCTAACTCACTCACCTATTCATCCACTCAGTAACCTATTTACTCGCTCGTGCACTACATCCACCTACACACTCACACTTCTTTCGCCCAATCACCAATGGTAAGCCACTCACCACTTAATTTGTCCAATCACCAATGGCCAACTACCTACCGCTTCATCAAATTACCTTCTCATCAAAATATGTTCGCTAACCCATTCTCTCACCAATTCTCCCCTCCACACGTTTATTCAAAGACACCATGGTTTGCTGCGAATTCCAAACTTTGGTGAAGCTAATCTCGTAAGAATGAGAATAAATCACGCCACGCTCCTTCCACTGAATTGGATATTCTACGGTTGTTCGATGTCTAGCTCACTGACTCACCGACTCACCACTCACTTGAAGTTCTAAGACTAGCACTCAAAAGCTATGGTCACTAACCAAGCTCAGGAAGAGGTTGGAGGCGGCATTAACAGACTCTATAGGGCTGGTGCCAATGCAGAAGCTGAGGAACTTGCCGAACTTGGCGATGAAGATCTGAACCAGCCCCAGGTAGTACAACACACTGACCACTGCGTTGAAAAATATCACCGTCGGCATCAGCTGAAAATAACAGTTAGGCAAATAAAAATGAAACACACACCAAAACTCTACGAAGCCATGTCCCACTCCCAAAAACAATGATGTGCTTATAGACATGAACTCCGATGTGTTTTCAAGTCATATGGGCATTGCCGTTTACACAGAGGGAAAGCTAACAGTAAAAACGGTAACAAGCTGCAGTCTAAAAGTCTGAGTACTTTCTGCATCGACGTGTTTCCAAGATCGCTTAAGGCCGCATATAAACCACACTGATTCATTCCGTCACTATCTTTCTTCCGACTCTTTCAGGTGAGGCGAATCAAAACTATGTATACAGCAAACCTCAGAACGGCAGGCTGAAAAGATACGAACCTGAAAGACAAATCTGTGGGCAAGGTAGGCGGATCCAAACACCACCGCCGCCCCCTTGTCGGAGTACTTGAGGAACTCCACAATGCGGTCCGCCAGCCACTCAAAGGCAGCGGCGCCGAAGTCAGTCTTTCTGATGAGCACAGCAAACCAGAACTGCAGCCCCATCCCCCAGAAGACCGCGTGCCAGTTGATCTGAAACCACAGAGGAGAAAAAGCGAGTCTGAGGTGTTGTAACAACAATGGTAACAGTCGTGGCTATTCAACTCGAACGACTCACAGAGTCAAATCAACCCCGTGACCAGTCCACTCCTCACTAGCATATGTAACTCTAGCCAATCACTGAGTCAAATCAACCAACCCCTGTAGACATAACTAGACAAGACCTTAAACAATGTCTTAACATGTGTGCGTCACGTTCCATACCCACCAATATGATGCCATTATACCAGTTAAGTACACCCGCTAATATGATGCAACTGCACCCACCCATACAATCAACTCCACCAACCTTTACGGGGTTACAACAAAAATCTGAAACAGACTCGTCCCGGCTGTTCACCCAAAAGGAGCGGAGACTGTAAGTCTATACTGAATTTCCATGTAACTGTCAACGACAGTCATCTCGACGGATCGTCATCTGTCCTCCTCAACAATCCCCATACAGTATCACTTATCTCAGGGTGGTTATTATTATTGGTGTGTGTGTGTGTGTGTGTGTGTGTGTGTGTGTGTGTGTGTGTGTGTGTGTGTGTTGTTCAGCTTTGCTTGTTGTTGTTGGGTTTCGGGCTTTGTTGTGGTTCTGGTTGCGTTTTGCGGTTGTTTTGTTGTTGGTGGTGGGGGGGGGGGGGGTTGCTGCTGTTTTATGTAATGAGATTATTTCTTTTTTGTATATTGCTGCTTCTCATACACATGTGCATTATTTTTCTTATTTATATTTGCCATATATTTACATTCTTTTCTTAAATATATGTATTACTTCTGATAACTGGCAATACTCTCACTTAAATTTGAAAATGTTGGAGAATATTTGTTGTAAAGCGCAGTGAGTTTCTGCAGACCAGACAATAGCATACATACAAGATACATTTACTATACCTTTTCGGGTTCTCTGGAAATTAAGAAGCAGAAGATGATGAGAAGGGCCAGGCCAGCCAGGCAGATGAAGTTCTCGGGTCGCTTCATGGCAACTTCCAATACCACAATGACCACCGCTCCCCCAACTGCCAAGGCATACAGCGACCTTGGAAGAAAGAAATAAGTGCACGTAGTGTTTTTCAGCTCACCGTGAGAGAAATGTAGCGAACTTTCCATGGGCCGTTTTAGCAGCCGCGAAGGTAACGCTACCGCTTCGAAACTGGCACAGAAATGTTCCTGGAAATTTAACAGAACATTCCTCGTTAAAATTCTGCAATTCTGTAGAATATGGGTCCTGTCTCTTTTCCTGATAAGCGAGCATTTTATTTTATTGATATAGATGGGTTTGTCCCGCCTATCACGTTGTTCACACACACACACACACACACACACACACACACACACACACACACACACACACACACACACACACACACACACACACACACGGCGTTATTCTGAAAGTGGGCAAACCTGTGAAGACTCACCATCGGATGATCTTCCTCAGCCTCCTCCCTCGCTTGGTGCTGTTGTCAAAGTGCTTCCAGACAGACAGTGTGCACGGACAGCGGACAAAGCGGTTCAGGAGGTATCGCAGGACGATCAACAGCAAAAACACCGTCCCCACGAGCAGTCGGATGGACGGCTCGTCACCGAACTTGTAGTACATGCAGTAGGAGAAGTAGACCAAGTAGCCGAGAAGTAGCAGGAGCAGAACCACTTGCTTGATGTTTCTCCAGTGGTGGCTGAAGAAACGACGGATGTGTCTGTTGAAGCGATACAAGCAGCAGAGAGAGGCGGTTGGTGGAGTGTCAGCCTCTGCTGCCTTGCCTTTTTCGTTGTCCTCGATCCCGGAGATATCTACGTGTTGAATGTTAACCTCTGTGTGTCCATGTTTGGGGGCAGACTGGAGAACCAAGACAAAATAAAATCGTTAGTTTTACACGCGTGTATTTGGAAGTGTGTTTGTGTGGGGGTGGGTGCATGGGTGTTATTCTGCTTGCTGTAACTTCGGGTGATCCAACATGGGACATGCATGAGCAGATTATCTGGAATAATTATGTGTGAATACTGGCTTTAGTGTTACAAAGTAACTCACGAGGCCATGTACTTGTCGCTTCATTGTCCCTCGTCAGTACTTAACAGCGCAACTGGCACAACTAACATTGTTTTCATAGCAAAGGGATTCGAACCTAAAACCGGAGCCGAGCTGCACCAGACAACTTTTGTTTCACGGAGTCACCTGCTGGCATCCTGGAGGGCCTGTCGTAAATTCTTGTAGCTAGATGTCCATCTACCTATGAGCATTCGGGAACCAGAATGGCCTGCTGGATTTCCTCTAGACGGAAGTAGCGGTTATAGCACTTGGACGAATTGCGAGACTACATGGAATATTTTAGTCCATGGGCCAGGTATTGAAACCCATTGAAAAAGAAATAATGTCACGTTGCATAATTTTGTACAATGCTCGTGTAAAAATATTGAACAAAAGTGCTTCATTTACCACCAAATGTATCATGGCGACTGAGAGAGTCACAGAGAATGTTTGATTAACACCTGCATTAATGGATGACGTCACGGAATAGAATATACTCAAGTTCAAAAGTTAAGCAACCATTTACAAAAATGCACATATGTTCAACCCTCAATAAACTACTTCCACAAAACCGCTGCAGGTGTTGACTTATCCACTGGTCTACCTCCATTTAACCTGAAATCAGTTTCACAATACTCTATACCCCATGGAGGATAGGCAAGAAACATGCCCGATGTATGTAAAACTTACCAGTTTTGCCTTTGTTATGTCTCAGTAAAACATTTTAGGTTAAGGAGCCTGATGCTACCGGATCGCATCTCTGGTTTGGCTTAATTCAGCATGCAGCTTCTGGACAGTTTCATGTGTCAGCTTGCAGTCAGCAGGCTCTTTGCTATTATGCCAAGAATACAGACGAACAGCTAGGAAATGTCAAAGATATTCACCAAAGTGATTGTCCACACTGTCAATGATTTGACAAATCATTATTGACTTTCTGAAATTGTTATCTAACATTGATATATATTTATTTTTTTAAATGCATTACTCTCTTTATTTCTTACTGCTTATCGTTATAGCTTGGGTGTATTTTTCCCAGCCAAAGATACCAAAGCCGGTGCCACAGAAGGTTGCCAAACCTGAATGTCCCTTACTTTGAGTGACACTGAATGCATGTCCAGCTTAGACCTGAAGCCATCAAGATTCTCAAGCTCTGTGTATTCGTGATAGTCATCTTCCTTTTGGGGCTGCTGCACCTGGATTTCAACCAGGTCTTGCGGCATGAAGAAACAGTCTGTCCAGTATACCTCCCACTTTTCCATTCACAGTATGCAAGCCATGGCCATCTGCTCGAGGAATGGTTTTAGTTGCCTTAACTGCGGAATATCAAGAGTGCTTGAAAGCTGGTCCTTTCGATGTGCATTATCAAGGCATTTCTGCATGGTGGCATTGTGACTGTTCAACAAGGATAAGGTGTGTTGACACATTTTGTTGACATCTATCACTTATTTACCTCTACAGAGAAGATGCATGGAAGGTTCCAGTTTCATAATTTTTCATTAACGTGGTAATCTCTTTATCTCTAAACGATTCTGCCCATAACATACTGAACGATGTACTGAAAATAATGTTTATATATTATTATATATGGTCTTGTTGGAAGCTTGCTCTTCAATGGTTTTAGTGTCTGGTGGTTTCCTGGTGTCTGTCATCTTCTCGAGTGTAATCTCTCCGACAGGTGGCATGGTAATGTGCTTCTCAAGCAGCCATGGTTTTTGCACCTTCAAAAGGATGTGCTGATCTTGTTTTCTTTTGGTTGCTTCTTTGGCAGAATCCTCAGCTGTTTTTGCCATACATTTGACTAATGTTTTCAACATGTTGTTTCCTTGTATTCAAGTCTTTTCACAAACAAGACATCTGTCACTGGGCAACAGCTAGCATTGTGGTTGCTAACGGATTTGCTGTTCTCGCTTTTCGGAGGATCTTACATTGCTCCCTTCCGATGGGTTCTTTTGTTTCAAAATAATTCTGCAGTCATTCATAAAGTAGCACAATGTGTGATTCCCATGCAGATTCGGTATATACTCATACATTTCATCCACCATATCAGGACTGGACCATTGCACATGTTTAAGTTATTTAGTTCTTGGATTTGTATGCCTCGTCAACCGCACAAGGTCACTTCAGGACAAATCACAGTCACAGTTTCTTACGAGCAAAAAGCTGGCTCACTGTTCTATACAGAACACAATCAATAGCAAATATCCCAGCCAAAACAGTCAATAATTAGCACATATCATTATCTGCAACTGTAAAAGATACTTCCAGACAGATTCCCTGCAACGCATTCACTACAAAATTAAAGAACAATTAATCAGATCACACGTATGTCTAAATCACCTTTTTGAGGCACAGTAACACATGTTTTGGTGCCTATTTATATTCTGCAGGCACTCAACATGAGAACCTGCTTAAATCAATTGACTATGAGCAGTGTGACCTGTTTTATTTTGCGTTAGCCTTAATGCGGGAATTCGCTTCAGCCAAGACTAACGCAATAGACCCCTTTCGTTTATCTCGCTGTCGCACAGCGACAACCAATCAGAGTCGACTACAAAGTTCTACAACTCCTTCAAAGCGGATGTAGAGGAGAACGTGCTGACACTGACTTAGAGCGTACTGAGATTTGACAAAGCGGACGTAGGGGAGAACGTGCTGACACTGACTTAGAGCGTACTGAGATTTGACCGGGCTGAATCATTTTAGATGCCCACAGACTTCGTAAAATTTCCAGTTAATTCAATCCGTTGACTGACAAAGAAGCTCCGGCACCTGGCTGGCCGTTGTTGTTATTATTATTTTAATTTGTTTTCCCTTCGGGCTGAGCCGTTAGGGTGGGGAAGGGGGTGGGGGGGCATTTAGTGTACGCCAGCACAAATGATTGCGATCCGTCTAGGTGTGTGTGGGAGTTGGTGTGCGTGCGTGTATGTGTGTGTGAGCGCGTACACAGAAACCTGTAAACACGGGGTGTGTGTGTGTGTGTGTGTGTGTGTGTGTGTGTGTGTGTGTGTGTGCCGCGTCAATGCGAGCGCGCGTGCTGGCGACTCAATGAGTGTGGGGTGTTTGTGTTTCAGTGTGCCTCAGTTTCACTCTGTTTTGTATGACTAAGTATGTGTAGTGATGTATTATTATGCTATTGCTTTTGTGTGTGAGTATTTATGCATTCCATACTTTAAGTAATGACAAAGCTCTTTGAGTCGCTCAACTCGCACCCATTATTTATTTGCTGCAGGCTATAGTCTTTTGACTGTTGTGGTTTGGTGGTGTGTTTACCATTAGGTTTGTCGGTAGTCCGCCGTTTCTATTAATTTTGTCAGGTCAAGCTAAGTACTTCTTTATTCCATTTAAAGGAACAAGCAAACCAAACCCAAAAAACAAGAACATATTAAATAGACAAATTTTAAAAAAATTAAAAGAAGAAAAAAAAAAAAAAATTACCATGTATAAATGATTCAAAATTTAAGAGTGCGCAACAACAGACAGACAATACTGATATCATAAACATTATTAGATAGAATAATATTGGTTACAGAAATGCGCTATAAAATAAATAGTAGCTCACACATTCAAATATGATTAATAGGCTATATACTCAGCACAAGTATAATCACTATTCTCATCCTGTCCGCCTTCACACCCACACCCATACACCATATCACCGCCTCCCACACATCCACACGCACACATACATACAGCCACCCTCATATCTCTCTCTCTCTCTCTCTCTCTCTCTCTCTCTCTCTCTCTCTCTCTCTCTCTCTCTCTCTCTCTCTCTCGGGGTGAACTGTTGTCGCACTGACAACAAGACAGGCAAGACACGAAATTTTGAGCTTTCGTCCAAATTAGCAGTTTTTGTTGATTACCAGTGTTGATTAGTGTTTGTCAACCATGGGCTGCTCGGTAGAAGTGTACAGAAGCAAGATCGGCCTTTTTGTAGCCATTCTGATGAAAATTTTGACAAGAAATGCACGAAAAGCGGCGGCGAAAGTAAGAGGACTGCGTGTGACGAGTTTTTCCGCTCTGCTGGCTGTGTCCTGTTTGTTGGCTATGCTGCTTATCGGTTGTGTTGAGCCAAACCCGGGGCCTCTGACACCTACCAAGCACACCGACGAGCCCAGGGACCACCATAGCGACTCTTCATCCTCTATGCACAAGGAAGCATCAGGACTACCGAATGGTGCCTCCTCTGCACAGTCAGACAATGATGCGTCTGATCTCCTACAGTATTTATCCTCCGCTGTACAAGCCATGACCAGCGCCATAACAAGACTGGAGGAGGGGCAGCGACAACTGACCAGTGCTATGACACAGCAGTTCGCCAGTATCCAGCACAGCCTTGACGCCAGACTTCATCAGATGGGAGAGGAGCAGCACGTTTTACACTTGAATGTGGATGAACTGCACAACAAACAAGAAAGACTGGAACAAGAGAACGCAAACCTACGTAACACAGTGCAACAGCTGGCATCCAAAGTGGAAGAACTTGACGTGGATAAGAGAAAACGTAACCTCCTCTTCTTCGGCATACCCTTACGCGAGGGGCTGTCGTGTGAGCAGCTGGTCGGTGACGTGCTTCAGACTGACCTGGGTATCACAGACAACATCGACATGGACCAGGCCCGCAGGGTGGGAAGTGGAATCCTGGTGACGTTCCAGTCCCTGAAGCACAAAGCTCTCGTTCTCTCCAAAGCCAGGCTCCTCACTCCCGACAAAGCGGTATCCATACGGGAGGACTTTCCAGAGGCTGTCCGACTGAGACGTGGGGGTCTCATGGAGTATTACAAACAGCTACGCAAAGACAAGAAGAAGGCCATCCTCCGATCGGACAAGCTGATTACGGACAACGGAGTGTTCACCTACGACCTACAGCAGCAGATGATCGTCAGACTGGACACACCTCCCTTCCGACGGCGGCAGGCAGCCGCCAACACACGGAACACCACCAACACCCTGAGGGCTCCAGACACCGCCAACAACGACAGTGATGCCATGGAGGGAGTAACGCATGCGGACTCCGATGCTGACAAGGGCCAGGCTGCAGCAGCAACCACCAAGACCTCAGGGAATCGCCCTGGACGGCGTGGCAGCATCGTTACGCACCCACCCACACCCACAGCGGTAGCACACACACACACTCTCAATCGTCACACGGCATAAAAAAACCGTGTATCATGGGAATGTTTAGAAAGAAGCCAGACACAAAGGAAATCGCAGCGAAACACCACAAGGAAATCATCGAGTGATAAGACAGGTAGCACGGTAGAAAGTGATGCGGCTGACTCAGGAAACAAAACCTGTTCTCTATCATTTCTTGTTTGGAATGTTGACGGACTCCACAGTAAAATTGCAGACGGCGACTTTAAAAGGTACGTTGAGCAATTTGATGTTGCTTGTCTCGTAGAAACCTTTGTAGAAAATTCATATGATTTAACAAGACATTTCATAGGGTATGATAAATATGTTTCCCCAGCTGTTAAGTTATCCCACCACGGCAGACGTTCAGGAGGTGTGTTGCTCTTAGTGAGAAAATGCTTTTCAAAACTGATTGAACGAGTTGACATCATGTTTGATCAAATGATTGTGGTCAAGTTTGCCAAAACTCTTTTTAACACAACGCGTGACGTTCTGCTAATATGTGTTTATGTACCCCCACAAGGAAGTCCGTACTATAATACAGCCGAATGTAATTGCCACATAGATCTGATAGACAAATGTGTTCTCGATCTCTTTGAGAAATACGGGGATTTTCACTTAATTCTGTGTGGCGACATAAACGCGCGGACATCCAACTTCCAAGCTAATGTGGAAGACAATGATTCTTACTTGCCATTGACAGACCCTCTCAGCCCCAACTCCCTGGTGTGTCAAAGCAGAGCCTCTCAGGATGATGTAGTAAATGACTTTGGCAGAATGCCCTTAGACTTGTGCGTGTGTTTTGATTTATTCATTCACAATGGAGAATGTCAAGGCGACGAGGAGGGGAAATTCACGTATATATCAGGGCACGGTAACAGTGTGATAGACTATTGCATAACGTCAGCAGATTTTGTGAAACATGTTAAAAGGCTATGTGTTCAGAATAGAGTGGAGTCACCGCACATGCCGGTGGAAGTGTCGATAGCGTGTAGCTTCAGAGCTGAACATGAGGAAACCAAAGACAATGTGTCAATTCAGAAGTATGTGTGGCAAAATGAGAAAGCAGAAGCCTTTTTACAGCATATTGAATCGGACGGCCTTGTCGCAAGATTCAAAGAGGCGTGTGACCTCATTGACACAGATATTAACGCTGCTTTGAAAATTATCACGGACAGTATCCTAGAAGCAGGCTCTAGTATGCGAAAGACTGTAAAAATCAAAAGAGTGCAGGGTAGTCAGTGGTATGATAGGGAGTGTGCTGAGATAAAGAAAGCTGCTAGAAGGGCTCTGAGACGATACAGAAAAACTAACAAGGACGACGATAAGCAAACGTATTTCGAACAGAGAAAGCAGTATAAAGCATTACTGCAATCAAAACAAAAGCAGTTCAAACAAGATCGAGTAAACAAGCTCGAAAGCAGTATAAAAAATTCGCGTGATTTTTGGGGAGAGATCAGAAAATGTAGGCGTGCAAAGACTATACACGGCAACATTTGTACGGAAAGCTGGCGTAGTCATTTTTTTAAACTTCTATATTCAGACATACATGACGATCACTCAGTGGATCCCCCAACAGATGACGTAAACACGGTGCATGATGAGTTGTTGGATTCTGAAATCACCGAAGACGAAG
>JABMCL010003536.1:12500-38226 GCA_018857735.1 Alviniconcha marisindica | reverse complement strand
AGAGCTGGCTTACAATAAAGGAATATTTATGCATAAAGTTCTTAATAATAATTCCCCAAATTACCTGGCACAACTCTTTATTAGTCACCATGCAGTCCCACTACACTAACTCCAGGAATAACCTCTACGTGCCAAGGCCAAGGCTGGACTTATTTAAAACTAGCATATCCCTCGCTGGAGCGTCCCTCTTGAACTCCCTGCCTCAAAATATAAAATCACGTATTTCTCTTCTTGTTTCAAACGTGATCTGTACAAATATATGTCTGAGAATAACCTTTCGTCAAATTTGGACGGATTTGTTTGAATCACAAGTTTCCTAAACATATGAGTGTTGTATACATATATGCCCATGAAATAAATTTAATTCTGATATTTTTGCACATTTGTAGGAACTGTGAAACTTCATTAATCAATTGCTTAATCGTGCTTATAATATTTGTTTGTGGTATTTTCGTGTTTACTTGTGTTTGTAGTATAGCACGGACTGGCTGTTAGATAGGTCCAAATGGACCTAACGCTACTAAGTTCTCGCTCTCTCTCTCTCTCTCTCTCTCTCTCTCTCTCTCTCTCTCTCTCTCTCTCTCTCTCTCTCTGTATCTATCTATATATTTCATTATTACCGTGTCTAATAAGAATCCCCGAATGCTGAAAACGTGGCTTAAATTCCCAAACAAATCAATAAGAACCCTTTCCTCGGAGAAGGGAGTTAGTTTGGGTAAATAGTTTAGGGCGTTTTCTCCCGACACCATTCGGACATGAAGGAAAAGCACCATTCGTATATCGATTGCTCAATACATTCTTCTCTGCTAATCAGGATGTGCTCGTTTCCAGAAAAAGCTACTGCCGATCTTATTATTTTGTCATCAATTTGTAGGACACGAACCAAAGTTGTTATGCTTACACATTATTCATCTCCTCGATACATAATTTTAAATTAATCCATAAAGCATCAAAAACAGGTCCTGTAAGATGACACATGACCGCGACAAGCACTTTCAATAACAGGTTCTGTAAATTAGCACATAACCTTGACAAGCACTTTCAATAACAGGTTCTGTAAGTTAGCACATAACCTTGACAAGCACTTTCAATAAAAGATTCTGTAAGTTTGCATATAACCTTGACAAGCACAGGCAATAACAGGTTCTGTAAGATGGCACATGACCTTGACAAGCACAGGCAACAACAAGTTCTGTAAGTTAGCAGCCGACCTTGACAAGCATTGGCAATAACAGGTTCTGTACGATGGCACATGACCGTGACAAGCACAGCAATAACAGGTTCTGTAAGATGGCACATGACCTTGACAAGCACAGGCAATAACAGGTTCTGTAAGATAGCACATGACCTCGACAAGCACAGGCAATAAGAGGCTGTGTAAGATGGCACATGACCTTGACAAGCACTTTCAATAACAGGTTCTGTAAGATGGCACATGACCTTGACAAGCACAGGCAATAACAGGCTGTGTAAGATGGCACATGGCCTTGACAAGCACTTTCAATAACAGATTCTGTAAGATGACACATGACCGTGACAAGCACAGGCAATAACAGGCTGTGTAAGATGGCACATGACCTTGACAAGCACTTTCAATAACAGGTTTTGTAAGATTGCACATGACCTTGACAAGCACTGGCAATAACATGCTGTGTAAGATGGCACATGACCTTTACAAGCACTCCACTCTCTATTACCGCCTTTAGCCAGTGGACAGCAAAATAAACGCAACTATCACGAACAATTAATGGCCCAATGTTGAAATTAAGTGTTTACCTGAAACTGCAGGTTTAAACGAAAGGAAAATTGCATTGCACGCGGAGGCTGTCACAGTTCTATAGACACAGTCCAATGAACGTGGCTTATAGACTGAGAGGTATTTGTTGCTTGATATTTGGGACTGCTATAGCCATGCCTCTGGAACGACTCGGCGATGCTAAGAGTTAGGTGGCGCTGGCATGGCTGAATGATGGAGTGGCAGTGCGGGAAGTTGGCAGACGTCTTCTAGAGCGCCACGCAGTCATTAGAAGACGTAGAGACCGATTGACCAACATCAGAAGTGTGGCCGAGAGAAGGGACACTGGGCAGCCCAGGTGCTCCACGAGGCAACAAGACAGCTTTACTGTCTCACACACAGAAACACACACACACACACACACACACACACACACACACACACACACACACCACACGCGCGCGCGCGCGCGCACGCACGCACGCACGCACACACACACACACACACACACCACACACACACACACACACACACACACACGCACACATCAAATAAACAAAAAGTAAAAGGAATTTATTACCAGTCTGCAACAAAGAAAGCACACTGGTTAAAAACCAATAGACAAATGTTATTCACCACGCGAATGCAACAAACAAACATAGCAGAAGGAAGCAAATGGGTCAAATCAGAAACAATTTTTATAGCTCATAATTCTACAATCCATGGTCCATAAAAATACAATTTCTTCGACACATCGACTGAAATACGTAAACGTATCTCCGTCTTTCCCTCTGACTCACTCTCTTAGTCCCCCCCCCCCCCCCCCCCCATCCTCCCCGGTTCCTTAAATACACACAGGGCGTTTTATCCAGAAAAGATTTTGTCTGCAGCCAGAAAAATAAAAATAGAAGAAGAAGAAGAAGAAGAAGAAGAAGAAGAAGAAGAAGAAGAAGAAGAAACACAGTTTTTGTATTATTGTATGACTTTATTGATGGAAAGGCTATGGTGGAAGGGAGGACCCCCCCCCCACCCCCCCACCCCCCATTCCATCCCACACCACCATCACCGTTCCTGGACGCATAAAATGTAGATGGGTACTATTGTTGACTCACATGTACGCTAGTACAAAGGGTTTAAAAGCAACGACTGATGACACACTCTCTGACTGTGCCAATACTGGCTTCCTGGCGAGAACCGACATCGTTGTCTCCATCTCTTTTCTACTCACAGTCACAGTCTGTGAATTGGTGCCGGTGAGAACACAGACCAGTCTCTGTAGACTACCGCCATCTGAAGTGAAACTTAGCTACATTCTCTGTAAAATATTAGTCTGTACAGAGAGCACTGACAACATTCTCTGTCGACTACCGCCGTCTCCAGTGAGACCTGACAACATTCTCTGTCGACTACCCCCGTCTCCAGTGAGACTTGACAACATTCTCTGTAGATTACCGCCGTCTCCAGTGAGACTTGACAACATTCTCTGTCGACTACCGCTGTCTCCAGTGAGACTTGACAACATTCTCTGTAGACTGCCGCTGTCTCCAGTGAGACTTGACAACATTCTCTGTAGACTACCGCCGTCTCCAGTGAGACTTGACAACATTCTCTGTCGACTACCGCTGTCTCCAGTGAGACTTGACAACATTCTCTGTAGACTGCCGCTGTCTCCAGTGAGACTTGACAACATTCTCTGCAGATTTCCACCATCCGGGTAGAACGAACAACATTATCTGTGAACTACCGCCATCTCTTTTGTACTCACAGTCTCTGACTTACTGCCGGACAGAAACGCTCACGTTCTCTGTGGGCTTTTGCCTTATTGCCATTGCATGTGTGTGTATACTCACAGTGTCTTTACCAGCAATAAGCTGTAGGCTGAGGGCAAGCCAATCAACAAGTTCAAGTGGGTGATGCGACCAGCAGCCACAGCAGCAACGAACTCATTTTCATCCAGTCTTTTCTCGTTTTGGATACGGGTTCTGACATCGAGATTAGTCAACAGATACGCTCTGTTGGAACTGGTTTGAATAAAAAGAATGAATAAAATGTAGTGCATGCATGATTACTGGAACAACTTGATCAGCACGACAGGTAAAAGTCATTGTAGTAATCCAAATCAAACGGAAGTAACACAAACTGCAGTTATAAATAATGGATCAGTTCTGATTGGAACAACTTGATCAACACGACAAGACAAATTCATTGCAGTAATCCAAATCAAACGGAAGTAATACAAACAGCAGATATAAATAATGGATCAGTTCTACTCGTCCCTGGCCGTCACCAGAACAACTGCCAGCTCTCCCAACGATGTAACAGCCCCTGGGGATCATCAAACTATCAAAGAAGCCATCCCGGTCCTCGCCAACAGTCTGGACGGAGGCTGGTTGGGCAAAATCAGCACCACGGTCATCTTGCTGTTCGGCACCTTCGGCAACGTGATGACCGTCATCATACTGAGGAGGCTTCGGTCCGGCTGGTCAGCGATGAACGTTTACCTGACCGCCCTGGCCCTGTCCGACACCGCCATGCTGTACTGCGTAGCTCTGCCCATGTGGGCGCGGAAGGTGCTGGATTACGATGTCTACGCCAGTCACGTGATCGTCTGCAAGTTGGCAGTGTGGGGAATGAACCTTGCGTCCATATCGTCTGCCTGGCTCCTTGTGGCTCTCACCGCCCAGCGAGCCGCCTCCGTCGTCTGGCCCCACCGCGTCAACGTCATCTGCACACGTCACAAAAGTGTCGTCGTCTGCGTCACCATCATGGTAGGATGCGGCTTGCTTCAATCGCACATGTTATACGGGGGCAGGCTGGTGAAGATTAATAACGGTACGACCGAGACGTGTACGTTTAGATCCACGGCCTATCAAGAGTTTTATACCCGTGTATGGATCAAGGTTACCACGTTTCTCTACTCCGTCCTTCCTTGTGTGTGTCTCATCGTCAGCAACGTCATCATCGGCTGGAAGCTAACAGGCGCTATGAAGGAAGCCAAGGACAAGTTTTTCTCTAGAAGCGAGAACAAGAAAGACAGCCGTCAGAAGAAAGCCTCGTCTGTAACCCTCACCATCATTACTGTCTCCGTCGCTTTCGTGTTCATCACCGTTCCCTTCATGATATACAGCAGTGTGTTCTATGCCAGCACACCAAGTGAAATTCACCTCTTCTTGTACGACGTTTTGTTTGTGATCGGTTTGTTCAACTTCGCGTGGAATTTTTACCTGTACTGTTTGACCGGTTCCAAGTTCAGAGAAGAATTTAAGAAGATCATGTTCGGTTGTTGTGGGCCTGTGATGTCAGCGGTAGGGTCTGCTTACGTCACTGAAGGAAATAATCAAGTGTCAGGAACTGGAAATTCTGTTCAAAAGAATCGGGACCTAGAAAGTAATGACGATTTCTGACAGTTGATTCTGAGATATGACATTCTGATTGAAGTAAGTCTAAACGTCTTTCTCTGTGCTTGGTTTTCTGTTCGGCTGTTTACTTTAACCCTTTTGTTGACACATTGCAGGGCCCACCTGCACGGTACACTTCTTTTACTTCTTCCCGACAGGGGACTGTCAGAAGGAGAGAGTGAGAGAGACAGAGAAGCATCAGCACTTTGACAAATGACATGTTTTCTGTCGGCGTCTGATGGTTTCAGTGCTGTCCTCCTGTCGTCTGAAGGTTCCAGTGCTGTCCTCCTGTTGTCTGAAGGTTCCAGTGCTGTCCTCTTGACGTCTGAAGGTTCCAGTGCTGTCCTCTTGACGTCTGAAGGTTCCAGTGCTGTCCTCCTGCCGTCTGAAGGTTCCAGTGCTGTCCTCTTGCCGTCTGAAGGTTCCAGTGTTATGTTCCTGCCGCCTGAAAGTTCCGGTGATGTGCTCTTGTCGTCTGAAGGTTCCTGTGCTGTCCTCCCGTCTGAAGGTTCCAATGCTGTGCTCTTGCTGTCTGAAGATTGCAGTGCTGTACTCCTGCCGTCTGAAGGTTCCAGTGCTGTACTCTTGCCGTCTGAAGGTCCCAGTCCTGTCCTCTTGACGTCTGAAGGTTCCAGTGCTTTCCTCTTGCCGTCTGAAGGTTCCAATGCTGTCCTCCTGCCGTCTAAAGGTTCTAGTGCTGTCCTCTTGACGTCTGAAGGTTCCAGTGCTGTCCTCGTGCCGTCTAAAGGTTCCAGTGCTGTCCTCTTGTAGTCTGAAGGTTCCAGTGCTGTGCTCTTGCCGTCTGAAGTTTCCAATACTGTCCTCTTGCCGTCTGAAGGTTCCAGTGCTTTCCTCTTGTAGTCTGAAGGTTCCAGTGCTATACTCTTGCCGTCTGAAGGTTCCAGTGCTGTCCTCTTGCCGTCTGAAGGTTCCAGTGCTGTCCTCTTGACGTCTGAAGGTTCCAGTGCTTTACTTCTGCCGTCTGAAGGTCCCAGTGCTGTCCTCTTGTCGTCTGAAGGTTCCAGTGCTATACTCTTGCCGTCTGAAGGTTCCAGTGCTTTCCTTCTGCCGTCTGAAGGTCCCAGTGCTGTCCTCTTGTCGTCTGAAGGTTCCAGTGCTATACTCTTGCCGTCTGAAGGTCCCAGTGCTTTCCTCCTGCCGTCTGAAGGTCCCAGTGCTTTCCTCTTGCCGTCTGAAGGTCCCAGTGCTTTCCTCCTGCCGTCTGAAGGTTCCAGTGCTGTCCACTTGCCGGACGCTCCGTGGTGAAGTGTTCCAGAGAGTGCAGCTTTTTCTGAAGATCCGAATCTAACCCGATTTTTCTTGGAACTGCGGTGGTTTCATCAGTTCAATTTAGCGTTTGCTTGTTTGCTTGATTTTGCTAATCTCATCCTAGTGTTGAACTAAAGTTGAGGCCTCTGAGGTTGTACATCCCAGTATTCCTACCCCCAGCCAGGTCAAGTCAGATAGTTCTTTATTCCTACCCAGAGCCAGGTCAAGTCTGATAGTTCTTTATTCCTACCCCCAGCCAGGTCAAATCAAGTAGTTCATTGTTCCATTCAATGGAAAATGTGCGTGCCACACATGAATAACAAACAGTATTTTCGCCCCAACTAATATCAATACCCAGTTTCTGCTACAGTCATTGTGTGTGTGTGTGTGTGTGTGTGTGTGTGTGTGTGTGTGTGTGTGTGTGTGTGTGTGTGTGTTGTGTGTGCGTGCGTGCGTGTGTGTGTGTGTGTGTGTGTGTGTGTGTGTGTGTGTGTGTGTGTGTGTGTGTGTGTGTGTGTGTGTGTGTGTGTGTGTGTGTGTGTGTGTGTGTGTGTGTGTGTGTGTGTGTGTGTGTGTGTGTGTGCATATAATGCCTATGTAAATTGTTTTGGTAGGACTGTCCTCTACGTGTATAGAATATTGTGTTTAGGTTAACAGACAAATACACATCCACACAGCCGACCTCTCCCTATCTCCCCCCCCCCCCCCAACACAGACACATCACATAGCCACCCTCTCCCTATATATCTCCCTCCCCAACACACACACACACACACACACACACACACACACACACACATTCAACATCGATGCACTGACGTCAGAAGTCCACGAGGGAAAACGCCAGATGGTAGCCTGTGCTAGAATCTGGTCGATCGAATGACGGAGGATGCATAATGACGATGGCAGCTGATGATGTGATGTGGTCACATATACGTATATTATTATTGATCGCTTTTATATAGCGCTCTTCTCTGCTCTCGAGCAGACTCACTGAGCTCTTGTCGCATGTGATTCTGAATGAGTGTGTAGCATATTACAGCCCCTTTTCCATATCCACCGTAATGGTGTCCATACAGCGCTGTTTTGTCATTACGTGGCTGGTGCCACGTGAAACTGCTTCTGTCTCGGCTCAAGTTCTGTACACACCATACAACCACGCATGAGTTTACGTTTTCACTTCATGTAAAGCCACATACGTGGAGTGCATGAATGTTTAGCTGTAACCTACCACCTGCACTTTTGGCAGAATGATCGAGATCTTTTACGTGGTACTGCGGTAACACGGGGGTGGATCGGATACCGAAATAAGAGTCAGTACAGAAAGTTGACTCTGGAGAAGAAAATCCTCCCGTAGCACCGGTCGGGACTCGAACCCACGACCTTTCGATCACGAGTCCAGCGCTCTTACCCGCTCCCCGGGGTACATTTGTATAGCTTTATTATAAGCAGTGCTCGGTAACACAACGCACAGGTGTGATAAAGCTTCAAGACAGTACTGCTAGCTTCATGGACCAGTAACATAGTGTTCAGTAACATAACGCTCGAGTATAATCAAGCTTGAGGAACGTAGTGTTAAACTTCATGAAAACAGCTCTGAACAGAGAGATCTCTGGGGACATAGATCCGGCTTCGGGAACATAGAACTCTTGGAGCACTGAGCTCTTTGAACAGAAACAAACACTGACACTTTGGTAGCATAATGCTCCCGATATTAGAAAGAGTTCATGAACACAAATCCCTGAGAAAACATTACACAATTGTGACCCTCTCCAAAGAAACAAGCCTTAAATCGTCGCGTTCTGGGTGTTTTGAGGTGTGTATATTTTTTGACTTTAGACCCAGCTGATTACTTTGGTGTTGGCATGAACGCTGTAGCAGAAGACGTATTGAAGTTTTGGCTATTTGGAGTTGCTAAGCATTATGGTCGCCATTTTGAGAAAACGTCCCTGACAGATTTTGTGTCATTTTGCATATTTTCCATTTCTAAAGGAAACTATCCTAACTACTTGATAATTAAGGCCAAAGAACGGTCCTTTAGAGTCCATTTTGCATATTTTCCTTAGAAACTGGATTTTAGAGTTAACCAAACCTTCAAAGAATTTTCATGACAATAAACTGCACAAAGGTCTAGAACAAGCTGGGTTTCTGTAAGGGTACAGATACATTTTATTCGTCAAACGTCGGCCATTTCGCACAACATTAGCATCCTTTACTCCAGGCTAGGATCTTTTAACAATTAAATTACATTTCCTAAGGAACATGTCGCAACTACTTGATAATTTAAAGCCTGCATTGAACATGATCCAAACACATAAACGGTTCAAAAGAACGCTTATTTATTATGACACAAACACACAATCTGCAAATTTTAGCGCTAGTCCCCTTTGTCAAGCTACAAAACGACTCTAAAACAACAATTAACGGTGATTTTTTTTAATTCTTCCAAGCACTGGACAGGTAAACAACATAGCTCAACCAAATAAGATATGTGATATCGCTTAATTCTCATCTTATTTTTAAATAAGATAAGTGATATCGCTTAATTCTCATCTTATTTTTCATCGTTTTTCGCCGTTTAATTGTATTTAAGTGTCGCCTTGTAGTTTGACGAAGGGAATTAGCCCCAAAATTTGCAAATGATATGTCTGTGTCCTAACAAATAAGCGTTCTTTTCAAACGTTTATGTGTTTGGATCTTGTTTAAGAACGTTAGCAGTCATTCTTGTTTCAGATTTATTTTCTACATAGAACGTGAATCACCCAGACCGACCCCCAAGGCTGGTTCTGTTCCAAGGGTTGACCGACAATTGCCACTTTAGACTGGTTTCGTGGGACAGAGTCAAAATTCTGGTCCCGTCCCGAATGGTAGGCTATAGCTAACTTGTGCACCGCGTAGCTGATCGTGTGACAAGTAGGGTACGTCTTCAGATATCGTACCCACCTCCACAGGCAGCAGTAGCTACAGGAAGATCGTTCTGAGAAATGTGTTAGGATCGTTCATCTGTGAAGCGGATGGTGTAAAGGTAGGACCTGAGTTTGGATTTGAATGTGTCTAGGGCTTTGGCATGTCTGATGTCTAAAACGAGATCGTTCCATGATTTAGCAGCAAAGAAGGAGTATTAAAGTCATCTTGAATCATGAACCTTGACTCTTGAGTGGCCACACATATACACAGACTTACACACAAAGGACACACACACATATATACACACATATATACACACACACACATACACACACACACACACACACACACACACACACACACACACACACACACACAACACACACAACCACACACACACACACACACACACACCACACACACACACACACACACACACACACACACACACACACACACACACACACACACACACACACACACACACACACACACACATACACACAAGGTGATGAAGGAATTCATCTTATTATGAAAATAACCTCCCCCCCCACCCCCCCACCCCTCCACGCCAACACGAACACACACACACACCACACCCACCACACACCACACACACACACACCACACACACACACACACACACACACACACACACACACACACACACACAGAAGTCCAACAGCTTTGCTGAAGTGGATTTTAAGCAGTTCAGACAATTGTACGCGTTAAAAACAAAACAAAAAGCAAAAATGTTCTCATGAAAAAATGATCCATTAAAATAAATTTAAATATAAAAAAGCGATTGTATTGGTCCCGAGAACTTTGATATAATTATCCGAGTTCTTCTGTACACAACACACAAATAAACAGAATGAACACGCAAGGGAGTTAATTAGAGAGAAAAACCTCACACAAGCACAACAACAAAGATCTGAGTCGCCTTCGGTAACTCTCACCCGGCGTGCGCGTAAATACAAGGTACATGAAATCCAACAAAAGTACATCCTCTGTACATAATGTCAAAGAATGACAACATTGGGTCTCCTTATATGTAGCAACGGCAAAACACAAAAACAAACCCACCGAATATAACAACATTAATCAGACACAGCAACAACAACAATAATAATCACTCCAGCATCGAGACCATGCAACAACACTATAAGCGACCGTGGTAAACGATCAAGTGAAAGCCCAGCAAGCAACAGCTCCTCCAGGGAACGCCAGATCCCTGAAATACGTTGTCCCTACACTGCGGGCAACACCAGATCCCTGAAACACGTTGTCCCTACACTGCGGGCAACACCAGATCCCTGAAACACGCTGTCCCTACACTCCAGGCAACACCAGATCCCTCAAACACGTTTTCCCTACACTGCGGGCAACACCAGATCCCTCAAACACCTTGTCCCTACACTCCGGGCAACACCACATCCCTCAAACACGTTGTCCCTACACCCCAGGCAACACCAGATCCCTGAAATGTCGTTGTCCCTACACTCCGGGCAACACCAGATCTCTCAAACACGTTGTCCCTACACTCCGGGCAACACCAGATCCCTAAAACACGTTGTCCCTACACTCCGGGCAACCCCAGATCCCTGAAAAAACGTTGTCCCTACACTCCGGGGAACACCAGATCCCTGAAACACGTTGTCCCTACACTCCGGGCAACACCAGATCCCTGAAACACGTTGTCCCTACACTGCGGGCAACACCAGATCCCCGAAACACGTTGTCCCTACACTCCGGGCAACACCAGATCCCTGAAACACGTTGTCCCTACACTCCGGGCAACACCAGATCCATGAAACACGTTGTTCCTACACTCCGGGGAACACCAGATCCCTGAAACACGTTGTCCCTACACTCCGGGAACACCAGTCCCTGAAAACGTTGTCCCTACACTCGGGCAACACCAGACTACATCAAACACCCACTACAATCCTAACAACCAATACAATAAACACTTGCAATACAAAACACCACAACACCAGACCCAAACACGTGCCCACACTACAATACAAAAAACCACACCCTTTCAAACACTCTACCCTAAAACTCCACAACACAACAATCCCACAAAAAAACGAATGTCTACTAATCCGGGAAAAGGGAATCCGCACAAAGGGAGTTAATTCCTGAAAAACGTTGTTCCTGCACTCCGGCAACACCAGATCCATGAAACACGTTTTCCATACACTCCGGGGAAAACCAGATCCCTGAAACACGTTGTCCCTACACTCCAGGGAACAATCTTCCACAGAGCGTTCAGCAGGTGGACCTGCAGCATTGGGGCCTCGGGACACCAGCACTACAATACAACACACCACACTACAATACAATCCTATACAACACAATACAATACACCACACTACAATACAAAACACCACACTACAATAAAACACACCACAATACAATGCACCACACTACAATACAAATCAACACACCAGTATACAATACACCACACTACAAGACAATACAATACAACACAACACAATACAATACACCACAATACAATACAAGAATAGTCTATTTTCTGAATCCTTAAAAGGAATCAGCACACAAGGGAGTTAAATTAGCGCTCGAAATACGTAACACAAGTACAACAAAAGAGACCTGAAACGCCTACGGTAACTCTCCTTGGCATGCTTGTAAATACAAGGTACATAAACTCCACCAGAGCTACATCCTCAAAAGGAAATTCGGTTGTCTGCCTTGGCAGATACTGAATGATACAAGTAGATTAACATTCCCTACGTCTGACAAGCGCTGCCGTCATTCTCTGCCTAACCGAAGAAGAAGAAGAAAAGAAGAAAGAAAGAAAGAAAGAAAGTGGTAGTTGTGCAAGCACAAAAAATAAACATAAAAATAAAAAGAACACAAGAGATGTTCGACCCTGGAATGTTTCACTTCCATCAAAATGTGAATAATAAATCACGTGACCTGCATATAGAAGTCGTCATTACTTTCCAGATACCGCTTCTGTTGACACGTTTCACCGTCTGCAACCTGAGGATCTTCAGTGACATTCTGTTGACAAGTTTCACCGTCTGCAACCTGAGGGTCTTTAGTGACCTTCTCTTTACAAGTTTCACCGTCAGAAACCTGACGATCTTTAGTGACCTTCTGCTGACAATTTTCACAGTCTGAAACATGAGGTCTTTAGTGACCTTCTGCTGACAAATTTTACCGTCTGAAACCTGAGGGTCTTTAGTGACATTCTGTTGACATGTTTCACCGTCGGAAACCTGAGGGTTTAGTGACCTGCGAAACGTACAACACAGGTACACAGCAACCGAGAACAATCTTAAATTGTTCCCTGAGCCATGACCCGCTCAAACAATGGGCCACATAGAAATTCCAGGCGAAGATGGACAAACCCATCACGAAGAAAGAGTTGCACACACACACACACACACACACACACACACACACACACACACACACACACACACACACACACACACACACACACACACACACACTCACGCACGCACGCACACGCACACACACAACAACACACACACACACACACAACACACACACGCACACAGCAACACACACGCACGCACACACACACACACACACACAACACACACACACACACACACACACACACAAACACACACCACACACAACACACACACACACACACACACACAACACCACACAACACACACACACACACACACACACACACACACACACACACACACACACACACACACACACACACATACACACACACACTATGAATTTCACAAGTCTTGGCGTCTTGGCCAGACACTAACAAATAAATCCTGACAGGACCCGGAAACGGAACGAGCACTTCTCCGTCGTACAGTTTGAATCTCCGAGGATGAAGCTCCTGTCTGTAGGGGTTTCCACGGGTTAACCGACCTGGAAACATCTCCAGTTCGAATCTCCAGGGATGAAGCTCCTCTGCCACAGACATACACAGGGAGACACAGACGTCTACTCTACAGCGTGTTGACCTTGACCCAGACACTAACAAATAAATCCTGATAGGCCAAGGAACGGAACGTGCATCTCTCCGCCGTACCATTCCTATATCGTGTGAGAGCGAGGCAAGCCACACACGACAGTTAGGACGACGATGATGGCGGCACTGTTGTGACGTGTGCAGATGACGTTGACGCGGTGGGGCCAGACGACGGAGGCGGCTCGCTGGGCAGTGAGAGCCACAAGGAGCCAGGCGGATAGAGCAGAGTTCAGGAGCTGTGTGAAAGTCGAGGTGGCCGTCCTGGGCTCCCCGTCCCTAATAAGCCTAATGGTTTCTGTGGACGTAAAGCAACATTGAACTGAACTGATAACAGAGCGACTGAGGTGGTCATTGTCCAGGACGCCAACTTGCAGACGAGCACGTGACTGGTGTAGACATCGTAATCCATCACCTTCCAAGACCACGTGGGCAGAGCCCCGCAGTACAGCATGGCGGTGTCGGACAGGGCCAGGGCGGTCAGGTAAACATTCATCGCTGACCATCCGGACCGAAGTCTCCGCAGTATGATGACGGTCATCACGTTGCCGAAGGTGCAGAACAATTGTGGGTCACAATTAACAAACACCAGAACATAGGAAAGGTCACAGTCAGTGTGCGACACAACAAACACCACAGTACAGGAAAGGACACACTCAGTGTGCATCACAATCAACACAACACAGGAACGGACACACTCAGTGTGCATCACAATCATCACAACACAGGAACGGACACAATCAGTGTGAATCACAATTAACACAACACATGAAAGGACACAATCAGTGTGAATCACAATAAACACAACACATGAAAGGACACAATCAGTGTGAATCACAATAAACACAACCAAGGAAAAGACACAATCAGTGTGAATCACAATAAGCACAACCAAGGAAAAGACACAATCAGTGTGAATCACAATAAACACAACCCAGAAAAGGACACAATCAATGAGCGTCATAATAAACACAACATAGGAAAGGACACAATCTGTGTGCGTCACAACAAACATCACAATGCAAAAAAGGACATAATCACTGTGAATAACAATAAACACAACCCAGGAAAGGACACAATCACTGTGAATCACAATAAACACAACACAGGAAAGGACACAATCAGTGTGAATAACAATAAACATAACCAAGGAAAAGCCACAATCAGTGTGAATCACAATAAACATAACCAAGGAAAAGACACAGTCAGTGTGAACACAATAAACACAACATAGGAAAGGACGCAATCAGTGTGCATCACAATAAACATCACAGTGCAAAAAAGGACACAGTCAGTGTGAATGACAATAAACACAACATAGGAAAGGACACAATCAGTGTGAATGACAATAAACACAACACAGGAAAGGACACAATCAGTGTGCGTCACAACAAACACCACAATACAGGAAAGGACACAATCAGTGTGCATCACAATGCACACAACACAAGAAAGGACACAATCAGTGTGTATCACAACGAACACCACAATACAGGAAAGGACACAATCAGTGTGCGTCGTTGACCAAACACAAGTTGGGTGGGGGAAGTTAGACACGGAACAGAAACAAACAGCCAGTACGGACACAAAGCATTAAAATAAACAAAGACTGGAATGGAAATAGAATTAACAAACATTCCAAAGGGGAGCCTGAATCAACGGTTTGTGGCAACGAGCAGTACGTGTGACTATTTTAATCCGTGACGAGCAGTACATGTGACTTTTATTCCCCGAGGAGCAGTACTTGTGACTATTTTAATCCGTGGACGAACAATACACGCGTTAAAAAAAATCCGCGAACGAGTTGTGTGACTATTGAATTCCCGGGACGAGTTGTGTGACTATTTTATTCTGCGGACGAGTTGTGTGACTATTGAATTCCGGGGACGAGTTGTGTGACTGTTTTATTCTGGCGGACGAGTTGTGTGACTGTTTTATTCTGCGGACGAGTTGTGTGACTATTTTATTGTGTGGACGAGTTGTGTGACTGTTTCATTCTGTGGACGAGTTGTGCGACTGTTTTATTCCGTGGACGAGTTGTGTGTTTTATTCTGCGGACGAGTTGTGTGACTGTTTTATTCCGTGGACGAGTTGTGTGACTATTGAATTCCGGGGACGAGTTGTGTGACTATTTTATTCTGGCGACGAGTTGTGTGTTTTATTTGGTGGACGAGTTGTGTGTTTTATTTGGTGGACGAGTTGTGTGACTATTTCATTCAACGGGCTTACAATAGAAGCCTGCATCAATCGGTCGTGAAGCCCAACAGTACGTGAGATTATTTATTCCGCAGGCGAAAAGTTGAAAATAAAACGTTCAGAAGAGGAGAGCCTGCTTTTCACTTTGTATCCAATAGTTATATTGATATTTCATAGTTTCATGGACGCATGACTTACACGGCGTTGTGGACACGATCAGCTTCTGTGTTATATCCGATAAAACGCATTTTTGTTTTTCGTGCTTCATTGTGTTTGAATGATTTGCATGCCTTTTGGTTGGTTGTGGACAATTTCGTATTAGTGCTGAATCTGGCCTGGAGCCAACAGCAGTCAGTTTGAACAAGTCACGGTAATCTACTTGCCCGTGGTAAATTCATAATTCCACTTACGGACGAATGGCATTTTCGATACCAACCCTGCGGTTTAACTATCTATTGTTAAATGGCTGAAGATGTAGTTTATATGCTATTACTTTTTATTCCTTGTATGTGTGTGTGCGCGCACACACACACACACACACACACACACCCACGCACACACACACACACACACACACACACACACACACACACACACACACAACACACCCCACACACACACACACACACACACACACACACACAGCACGAGAGAGAGAGAGAGAGAGAGAGCGTGTGGAGAGAGAAGAGAGAGAGAGAGAGAGAGAGAGAGAGAGAGAGATATGTGAGCGGTGAAACTTTAAAACTAGGACCGTTCAATACTTGAATGTCAAAATCCTGTCATCAATATCGTTTCCTGTGTGTGTGTGTGTGTGTGTGTGTGTGTGTGTGTGTGTGTGTGTGTGTGTGTGTGTGTGTGTGTGTGTGTGTGTGTGATTCAAAGTGAGGAGTCTGATAAAAGTGTAATAAAATATATGCGAACAACATTTTGTATATTATTTATAAACTCGGATGTTTTATACACCAGATCAGTCTACACACACACACACACACACACAAAACACACACACACACACACACACACACACACACACACACACACACACACACACACACACACACACACATAATATATATACACACAACCACCACACACCACACACACACCCCACACGGCCACACACACACATGTATCTATAATAATTACAAAACAAAACACACACACACACACACACACACACACACACACACACACACACACACACACACACACACACACACACACACACACACAACTGTGTTTCTTGAGACCGAAGGGGTTACTCATGAAGTTTTTCAATTCAATTCAAAACAAATCATCATCCCACAAGCAGCAATTTTGTTGCGGCCATGGGGGGCTCGTAAAATAATAATACATAAGATAACAGAACAATACAACAAGCACAACACCACCAACAAAAACGTCTTACTTTGACAAGGTAACGTAATTAAAACAATTTAAATTTAAAAAAACCACACACAGAATTAACAACAATGCACACACACACACACACCGCACACACACCACACACACACACACACACACACACACACACACACACACACACACACACACACACACACACACACACCACCACACACACAACACACACTCACACACACACCGTGGCAAGTCACACACACACACACACACACACAAAACACACACACACACACACACACACACAACACACACACCCCACACACACACACACACACACACACACACACACACACACGCGGACACACGGCACAAACACAAAACACACACACACACAACACAAAACACACACACACAACACACACACACACACACACACACACACACACACACTTCATGTATACATATACACTTCATGTATTGTTTAAAAGGCATAAAAGAGGTTATAGCATTAAAAAAGCAGATCAATAAATATCTCTTACTTTGGGAAGGTATAATCATCAATATATTAACTTTCAAATAAATAAAACATCATCTTTAAAAAAATAAAATCATGTCCTAGTCACAGAGAGAGAGAGAGGAGAGAGAGAAGAGAGGAGGAGAGAGGAAGATAAGGGGAGAGAATAAAAGAGAGAGAGAGAGAGAGAGAGAGAGAGAGAGAGAGAGAGAGTGAGTGAGTATAAATCACTTAAAAGAGCCCTCCGACAGTCAGTCTACAACATGTTTGCATGCAGCAACGTGTCCAATACTCCACTGGTCCGGCAACTCTGCAGCACTCCGCTGCCACTGTTATATTCACATTTGCTGCCAGCGACGACCGTCAGCATTCACTCTTAACCGGCCACATCGTCACAGTTGAAGGAGCTCCTCGCATTTCGCTATGTCAAACAGATTCAAAGTCACCATAGAAAAGTGAATGTTTCCGGTGCATTAGACAGCTAACAGAGGCAACAGCAACTTCCCTTGCAACACCAGCTTCGGCGACAGCAACAGTAGCGGCGACGATGGATTATTCATCCGGAAGTGCCGAAAACACCACCATCCAGTCCCACAGCACAGAAGCAGACCGTGACGACGATCAGATGATCCTAGAAGTCATCCCGGTCATCACGAGCGCTTTGGACGGAGGCTGGTTGGGTCAAATCGGCACCACCCTCGTCCTTATTTTCGGCACCTTCGGCAACGTGATGACCGTCATCATACTGCGGAGACTTCGGTCCGGCTGGTCAGCGATGAACGTTTACCTGACCGCCCTGGCCCTGTCCGACACCGCCATGCTGTACAGCGTAGCTCTGCCCATGTGGTCACGGAAGGTTCTGGATTATGATATCTACGCCAGTCACGTGGTCGTCTGCAAGCTGGGCATCTGGATGATGGTCACCACGGCCACGTTGTCGGCCTGGCTCCTTGTGGCTCTCACCGCCCAGCGAGCCGCCTCCGTCGTCTGGCCCCACCGCGTCAACGTCATCTGCACACGTCACAAAAGTGTCGTCATCATCGTCGTTATAACCGCTGTGTGCAGTTCGCTTCACTCCCACGCCTTGCACGGATTCAAGATAATGAAACTGTACAACGGGTCCACAGAGAGGTGCACCTTTGGTTCTATGGCCTATCAAGACTTCTGGGTCAACGTCTGGGTCCGGGTCAACATGTTCGTCTACTCCGTCATTCCCTCTGTGGGTCTCATCGTCAGCAACGCGGTCCTCGGTTGGAAGCTAACCGTTTCTGTGAAGGAAGCCAGGGAAAAGTTCGCTACTGGAAGTGTGAACCAGAAAGACAGCCGCCAGAAAAAGGCCTCGTCTGTCACAGTCACCATCATCATCGTCTCCGTCGCTTTCGTTCTGATAACTGTTCCCCTTACGACGTACAACACCTTTTTCTTTGGCTACGCATCACGGAATATTGACTACTTTTTGTACGACCTCTTCTTCGTGTTCGGTTTGTTCAACTTCGCCTGGAATTTTTACCTTTACTGTTTGTCTGGATCAAAGTTCAGACGAGAATTTATAAAAATTGCTTTCGGTTGTTGCATGCCGTTGTCGTCGACGGTAAGGTCTGCTTACACCACTGAAGGAAGTCATGTTTCCAGCTCTGGAACTGCTGGTCAGCAGAGATTGGCCATAGACGTTAACGACGACTTCTGAAAATGGGCAGTGTATGTGTGGCAGTCGTAGTGAAGTAAAGCTCTGAAAGATGGAACAATGTGTTTGTGTCGATGTATATATTCAGTCACTGATTTAGACAGTTTATTCACTCAGCATCAGTATTGAGGTCGACATCCACTTGCATGACGCGTTCTTTGAGTTCCTGTAAACCGGACAACACGCTGGCAGCGCCCTGCAAAGAGAGAGAGAGAGAGAGAGAGAGAGAGAGAGAGAGAGAGAGAGAGAGAGAGAGAGAGAGAGAGAGAGAGAGAGAGAGAGAGAGGAAACGAACGAACGATTTAAAAAAAATTAACGATGGTAATGGAATAAGTACAGTACTTTTTTTTTCATCCAGCGCTCGGGCAAAAAACAACAACAACAAAAACAACAAAACAAACAAAACAATCGAAAACAAAATAATTATAAACTCAAAAAATCATATTAACTATTGAGAGAGAGAGAGAGAGAGGAGAGAGAGAGAGAGGAGGAGAGAAGAGGAGAAGAGAGAGAGAGAGAGAGAGAGAGAGAGAGAGAGAGAGAGAGAGAGAATTTAATTACGCAAGAATAAAGGTTTAGGCACGAATGGCTGTCGGCCAACCTGTCATTAAATCAACTACATACAGTTAAAAACGGAATACAAAAAGATTATCGTGGGGGGGGGGGGGGGGGGGGGGGGTCATTGTGAACCGACAATCATTATGAATAATACCAAACAGTAATACATTAAATCATACTAACACTGGAAAACTATACATGCATGTCTGTACACATTACAAAGCAAGAAATCTGTTTCCGAACCATTTGTGGAGCTATGATTTGAAGCTGGTAAGTGAACTGCATGACTTTATTTGGGTTCGGATAGCATTCCAAAGGGATGCGCCTAAAAATGGAAGCTAGTTTTGAAAACGTCTGTTCTAGGTTTGGGCAGAGTTATGAATCGCGATGTGGCGCCAGTGTTGGAATAAGATTTTAAGAAGCTGTTTAAGATACGGAGGCGCAAGATTTCTGTATGCTTTGAAGTAAGTAAGTAAACATGGTGCTTAACGTCCACAGAAACCGTACGGCTTATTAGGGACGGGGAGAAGGGGAGAAGGGGGTATTGAGGTGGGGGAAGAGGGAGATTATATACCTATCGCTACACTGTCACCACCAGAATGACTTCTGCATTAAGATGGGCAGCGATGAGAGCCATTTTAATATTTCAGTAGGAAGTGATGGACAAAGTCACAAGACAGTGTCCACAAACCACAACCTTTTTGAAGAGAAAGGAGAGCCGAAGCGGCGGTATCGAACCGAGGTCCTTCCGCTTACCAGCCTAACGCCTTACCGCTAGGCCAAACCGGCTTACGTATGCTTTGAATACTAACACTGCCTTATTGAACACAAGCTTTTCTTTGAAGTGGAAGTAGTCCCAAGTACCATTCAGGCACGAATGACTGTCGGCATTACACACCCAATTAAATATAAAAAATCTGATTCTTCACCTCGTGATGCTGCACGATCACCTGATCGTCTACGTGGTCGTTCTTGTTGTTGCTCTTTTTTCTTCTTCTATTTTTCTTTAAAATAAAGTTATTTCTGACGGTCTTCGGCTTCAATTTTAGCTTGCTGCTTTTTGTTTGCTGTTTGTGTTTGCATTGATGTGAAAGGGGGGTTGGCTGCGTGTGGGGGTTTTTGGTAGTTGTGTGTTGGTGGTGGTGTGTGGTGTGTGTGTGTGGGTGGTTTGGGGGGGGTGTGGTGTGTGGTGTTGTGGTGTGTGGGTGAGGTGTGGGGTGTGTGAGGGGGGGTGTGGTGATGTTGTGTGTTGTGTATGTGTGTGTGTGTGTGTGTGTGTGTGTGTGGTGTGTGTGTGTGTAGTGGGGGGTGTGTGGTGTGGTGTGTGGGTGTGGTGGGTGTGTGTGTGTTGTGTGTGTGTTGTGTGTTGTGTGTGTGTGTGTGTGGGGGTGGTTTGTGTGGGTTTTGTGTGTGTGTTTTGTGTGTGTGTGTGTGTGTGTGTGTGTGTGTGTGTGTGTGTTGTGTGTGTGTGTGTGTGTTTTGTGGTGTGTGTTGTGTGTGTGTTGTGTGTGTGTGTGTGTGTGTGTGTGTGTGTGTGTGTGTGTGTGTTGTGTGTGTAGTGTGTGTGTGTGTGTGTGTGTGTGTGTGTGTGTGTGTTTTGTGGGTGTGTGTGTGTGTGTGTGTGTGTGTTGTGTGTGTGTGTTTTGTGTGTGTGTGTGTGTGTGTGTGTGTGTGTGTGTGGTGGTTTTGTGTGTCTGCGTGTGTGAACGGCCAGCAAAGTCTAATCAAAGTGCCAGATTATAATTCGTCAGTGAATATTTTTCTCTTGCCTGGTTCCTTATACTGGTTAGTATGGGTCCCGTGACTGGCCCGCAGATTTCCTATAGCTATGTATATAGATCGGAATCGCTTCGAATAGCCCGACAGACTCGTGGGCAAATGCACGCACGCACGCACACCCATACACACACGAAGTCAACGCACGCTGGACTTTGGAAGTCCGCGCCGTCTGTCACGGTGGAGAAGGGATCCACAAAAGCTCAGAGGTATACCGCACAACAATGCATCACAAAGGAGGCAGATCAATGCGTGTTGTGTCAGTCGAAGTTTCCAGCAACCAACAATTTTAGCAGAGTTGGTATAAATCAAGTAAGCTTTTGAACAGAAACTCCATTCGATTGAGTAGTTGTGTCAGTCGAATTCCTAGCAACCAACAATTTTAGCGGAGTTGGTATAAATCCAGTAAACTCCATTCCACTGAGTAGTTTGACTGCGCCATGGACTTAAACCTTTGACAACAAACAAACAAACAACAAGTCAGGTCAAAGTTAGTCAATATACTTTAATCAACCCTTACAGACAATTCAGCTACTAACGGATCTTTAATTAAGAAATGAAATATAAAACTAAATAAAAACAAGCCAAAAGAACATCAGAGCAACAAAAGTTTTTTTAAATCCATAATAATACAATTAAATACAATACAACTTTATTGCCAAGTGTCAATACAATTGCACTAGGAATGTTTTGTGGTGCAAAGTACAGTCATCACACATTCACGCCAGTCATAAAACATCATTAAATTACAACAACAGCAAACAAACATCCAGGTAAAAGATCATTCATAAACAAATACACGAGAAATCCAGCTGACATCACGCTTTGCATATTACATAAAAATTGCCTCTTCACGGGGTCCACCTCTTAAAAAAATACTTTCCTGATGAAAGCAGTTATTAAAATTGTTTACAACAAATTAATTAATTAACCCAGCCGGCTTACTCCGCTGCCCACTATCACCCTGTTTTACTCTCATCATGACCCCTGACCCCTCCAAGATCCTACGCAACTGAAGCACTACCGCCTGGACTCAGCTGACATGGTAGTGGGCCTAGTGTAGCTTGCCTGATAACATCACTAGCCTGTTACACCCGCCCAAAACATTTGTCCCGACAAGAATGATACTTGCGACAGCTTCCGCCAATGATAGATCATGCCCTGTTGAGGAGTCGTACAGCAGTGGGAACAAAAGAGTTTCCTCTTCTGTTGGTTCAGTGTGCCAGTGATCTGAATCGGCGCCCATGGGGCAAGCGTTCGAACTCACGGTACAGGGCATGTCAGGGTCCTTTAAAAAAAAACAGATTCCGCTTTGTGTAAAATATTGACTGGGCGTAAAACACCAAACTACTTACTTGTGTAAAAAAATGTGCTGGTCGCAGAACAAGGATACAGTCCTAACTTGATCACAGTTATTTTGAGCTAACATTCACAATTCTCTGCTACAACAACAACAACAACAGCAACAACAACAACCAAAGCAACAGCTTGTTTTACAGCGTTTGCCGGGCGGCCAGTCTCTCTGTCGTCATCATGTATGTCTTCATCCTGGTTCTGTTGTTAGCTCGAGATGACAGACCACGAGTGAACAATCTGTCATAATAAAGAGTGTATTCATTTATTTTTGAAGAAGAAGAAGAAGAAGAAGAAGAAGAAGAAGAAGAAGAAGAAGAAGAAGAAGAAGAAGAAGAAGAAGAAGAAGAAGAAGAAGAAGAGCAACAACAACAACAACATCAAGAATTATGACGACCACGACAATGGCAATGACTATGGCGACGGTGCTGATAACGATGCTGATGGAAAGAATGATAACAATGAGCATGGAAACAATGATAACAATGCTGATGGAAATACGATAACAATGCTGATGAAAATAATGATAACAATGCTGATGAAAGAATGATAACAATCAGCATGGAAACGATGATAACAATGCTGATGGAAACAATTATAACAATGATCATGGACAATCAAAAACAAAAACAAAAACAGAAAAAGACACAGAACAAGAATAATAATGAAGTAGTTACAATAAAACATTCAAGGAAACAATGATAACAATGATCATGGAAACAATAATAACAATGATCACGGAAACGATAATAACAATGCTCATGGAAACAATGATAACAATGGTCATGGCAACAATAATAGCAATAATCATGGAAACAATGATAACAATGATCATGGCAACAATAATAGCAATAATCATGGAAACAATGATAACAATGATCATGGAAACAATAACAGCAATAATCATGGAAACAATGATAACAATGATCATGGCAACAATAATAGCAATAACCATGAAAACAATAATAACAATGATCATGGCAACAATAATAGCAATGCTCATGGAAACAATGATAACAATGATCATAGAAACAATAATAGCAATGCTCATGGAAACAATAACAATAATCATGGAAACGATAATAACAATGATCATGGCAACAGTGATAATGATCATGGCAACAATAACAATGATCATGGCAACAATAATAGCAATGCTCATGGAAACAATATTAACAATGATAATGGAAACAATAACACTGGTGATCGAGCTGCTGCTGCTGCTGCCGCTGCTGCTGCTGAGAATGATGATGATGATGATGATGGTGATGATGCTGATGCTGATGATATGATAAGTGAAACAGACGAAATTTAAAAAACAAAAACAAAAACAGAAAAAGACACAGAACAAGAATAATAATGAAGTAGTTACAATTTAATAACAATACCATTCATGGTAACAATAAGCGTAATAATAGATCAGCAGGAAGAATTACTTATAGACTCATAGTTATATTAGTAACCCGCTGATGACAATGAACATGAAGGATGATTGCAGAAGAAAAGAATTAAAGGAGGAGACAAAGAAGATGTACAATTTAGTCTTTTTTTCTTCTTCCTACTGTACATGTATAAAGTTAAAGTACGGGAGACAATCACGGTCTCCAAACATCTGCACATCGGTGTATAATGTCCCCTTGCACATGCAATTTCACCTGAGCTGGTTTGGCCGAGCGGTAAGGTGTAATCAGGCTAGGAAACAAAATGATATTAGTTCAGTTCCACTTCGGCTCTCCTCTCTCTTCAAAAGTTGTGGTCTGTATAGATACTGTCTTGTGACTTTGTCACTCACAATTGACAAACCATTAAAGTGGCTCGCGTCGCTACCATCTGTTAATGGTTGCCACTGTATTTTTTATTTTTTTTGTATTTAAAAATAAAATATAAATAAACGGGGGGGGGGGGGGGGGGGGGGGGGGGGGGACGTGGGGCCCCAGATGTTGATACATGCGACTGCACATGGGGGCTGTACATATACCGTAAGAGAGTCTGCACTGGAAGTTAACTCTGGGAGAAAAATCCCTTGCCGTACCGGGGACTCGAACCCGCGTCAGTATCGCGCCTGGCTTTTCAGTCGGACGCTGTACCAACTGATCTATCCCAGTCCTTAATGCTGAGGTCATTCTGGTGGTGACAGTGTAGCTTTTGGTCTGGTCTCCCTCTTTCCCCCACCTCCAGAAATCTCTGTCTCAGCCAGTAGGCCTACGTCTTCGGAGACAACTCGGCGTTAAACACGTGTAACCAAACACGTGTAACCAAACTCGTGTAACCAAAAACATGCGGTTTCACAGTTGTGTGAATTTCATAAAGACAAGGACGGTTGTATTCGACTGGCAGTCGCCGATAAACACCTGCAGTGGCTTCACTGCTGAGACGAACGCATAATTATTTCCCAGCCAATTTCAATACTGAAAGTAATCATATGGACTTTGTTTCTTTGGCAGCACAATAGTCTCCTGGTTCTGTTGTTGGCACGAGATGACACATCATGAGTGAATACTCTGTCATAATAAAGAATGTATTCATTTATTTTTGAAGAAGAAGAAGAGCAACAACAACAACAACAACAGCATCTCTGTGTCTCTCTCTCTGTCTCTCTGTCTCTGTCTCTGTCTCTGTCTCTCTCTGTCTCTCTGTCTCTCTGTATCTGTCTCTGTCTGTCTGTCTGTCTGTCTGTCTGTCTGTCTGTCTTTTTCCTGTCTGTCTGTTTTGTCTCCTCTCTCTCTCTCTCTCTCTTCTGTCTGTCTCTTTTCTCCTCTCTCTCTCTCTCTCTCTCTCTCTCTCTCTTCTTCTCTCTCTCTCTCTCTCTCTACTCTTTTCTCCATCTCTCCTCTCCTCTTTCTCTCTCTCTCTCTCCTTCTCTCTCTCTCTCTCTACCAACCAACTGAAACTGTGTATGTGGTGTGTGTCTGTGTGTTTTCTGTGTGTGTGTGTGTGTTTGTGTGGTGTGTGTATGTGTGTGTGTATG
>JABMCL010003536.1:0-7500 GCA_018857735.1 Alviniconcha marisindica | reverse complement strand
GCGTTTATAGGCCTGTGAATTAATGCTGTATTATTATCAATCATCAATAAAACAACAACACATTTGACAGGCAATCACAAACGACATTAAAAGGGCAGCAGAGGCGCTATGGCGGAATTCAGCTACTTGTCTGCAAGTATCGACAACACCAGCACCCCGTCTGTTAGCAGGGCAGCAAGTAACCTTGACGACGGAGAGGCCATCATTGAAGCCCTTCCATTCATCACGCACGGTCTGGACGGAGGCTGGTTTGGCAAAATCAGCACCAGCCTCATCCTTCTCTTCGGCACCTTCGGCAACGTGATGACCGTCATCATACTGCGGAGACTTCGGTCCGGCTGGTCAGCGATGAACGTTTACCTGACCGCCCTGGCCCTGTCCGACACCGCCATGCTGTACAGCGGGGCTCTGCCCATGTGGGTACGGAAGGTTCTGGATTATGATATCTACGCCAGTCACGTGGTCGTGTGCAAACTGAGCGTCTGGGTTATTAATATCACGGCCACCTTGTCGGCCTGGCTCCTTGTGGCTCTCACCGCCCAGCGAGCCGCCTCCGTCGTCTGGCCCCACCGCGTCAACGTCATGTGCACACGTCACAAAAGTGTCGTCACCATCCTCGTCATCTCCACCGTGTGCACCTTGCTCCACTCTCACACGCTGTACGGGGTGGACGTGATGACGCTGGGCAACGGCACGACGGGCAAGTGCACGTTCGGCTCCATCGCCTACCAGCGGTTCTGGGTCGGCGTGTGGATCAGGATCAACATGGTCATCTACTCCATCCTTCCCTGCGTGTCCCTCATCCTCAGCAACGTCGTACTCGGCTGGAAGCTGGCCGTCGCCATGAAAGAAGCCAGAGAGAAGTTCGCCACGGGAAGAGACGGCCAGAAGGACAGCCGCCAGAAGAGAGCCTCGTCCACCACCGTCACCATCATCATCGTCTCCGTGGCGTTCGTGGTCATCACTCTTCCTTTTTTGATTTACAGCAACTTGTTCTACGGGTACGCTAATTCCCAGGACGCCAGGACGAGGGAGCTTCATTTTTTCCTCTACGACTTTTTCTTTGTGCTCGGTTTTGCCAACTTCGCGTGGAACTTCTACCTGTACTGTCTAACCGGGTCGAGGTTCAGAGGAGAATTTAAGAAGATCGTGTTCGGTCGTTGTGCGCCTGTGACGTCAGCGCCAGAGTCTGCTTGCGTCACCGAAGGAACTCGTGTGTCAGAAACTGGAAATCGTGGATTAAAGGAAAGTGCCGTGGACACTGATGACGCTTTCTGAAAGCGGTGTGACAATTTGATCGAAGTCAAATGTTCGCCGCACTAAATGACTTTGACTTTTTGTATTTGTTCTTCATAGTAGTAAGTAGACATTTGTCAGACTGAATGCCTTTTTCTTCTTGTATCTGTTCTTCATGGATCGTTCTATGTTTATTTATTAGCTGCTATTTAAAAGTCGACTTCAGTCACAATGTCCGGCATCCATATTCGAAACCCATATTGACATGCTGTTCTGGACACAATGATGTCTAGGCAAATGACCGAAAAGACAGACTGAGAGAGAGAGAGAGAGAGAGAGAGAGAGAGAGAGAAGAGAGAGAGAGAGAGAGAGAGAGAGAGAGAGAGAGAGAGAGAGAGAGAGAGAATACGGAAACGAAATTTATTCAAAGGCCAGCCCCATTTTATTCCGTAATTCAGAGAGAGAGAGAGACAGAGACAGACACAGACAGACAAAGAAACACACACACACACACACACACACACACACACACACACACACACACACACACACACACACACACCACACACACACACACACACACACACACACACACACACACACACACAACACACACACACACACACACACACACAGAGGCAGGCAGGTAGGCAGGCAGGCAGGCAGGCAGATAGAGGCAGACAGAGACAGAGCGGAAGAGAGGAAGAGACAGACAGACAGACAGAGACAGACAGACACACAGACAGACACGCAGGCAGACATAGAGACAGAAAGGGGAGAGAAAGAGAGAGAGACAGACAGACAGAGGAACAAGAGAGAGAGAGGCTGATAGATAGACGGACAGAAAGACAGACAGCGACAGAAACAGAGACAGACAGAGATAGACAGACAGTGAGACAGAGAGACAGAGACAGACTGAGACAGACAGGCATACAGAGGACACACACACACGCACGCGCGCGCGCGCATACACACACACACGCACACACCGCGCGCGCGCGCGCACCACACACACACACACACACACACACACACACACACACACACACACCACACACATACAGGACAGGCAGACAGGCAGAGAGACAGAAGGAGAGAGACAGACAGACGAAGCAGAGAGAGAGAGAGGAGAGAGAAGAGAGAAGAGAGAGAGAGAGAGAGAGAGAGAGAGAGAGAGAGAGAGAGAGAGAGAGAGAGAGAGAGAGAGAGCTACTGCAAGCCAACGGATAAGCAATCGAACTCTCTCTGCAGTGCATGTCTTTGTTATGCGTTGCTTGACGGTTCCAGTCGATCGAGCAAAACAAAGATGTTGCCAATGCACCTCCAAAACAGGCACAACAACATTTTATTTGAAAGCACTTACAAAGGCACCGTTCCTCTCTAGGAGACAAGCGGTGTGTTAGGCAGGACGTTGAAATGCACCAGGTCCGAACTAACCTCGTTAAAATTCCGCTCCTGTGTCTGTGGAAACTGGACATGGAATGAGTACCCCCCCTCCACCCCACCCCCCCTCGTGTGTGTGTGTGTGTGTGTGTGTGTGTGTGTGTGTGTGTGTGTGTGTGTGTGTGTGTGTGTGTGTGTGTGTGTGTGTGTGTTGTGGTGTGTGTGTGTGTGTGTGTGTGTGTGTGTGTGTGTCGTGTGCGTGTGGTGTGCGTGCGTGCGTGCGTGCGTGCTGTGTCGTGGTGTGTGTGTGTGTGTGTGTGTGTGTGTGTGTGTGTGGTGCGTGCGTGCGTGCGTGTGTGTGTGTGTGTGGACACTCCGAGCACCGTTTTCCGGCACCTTCCTCCAAACTCTGCCAGATTTAGTTACGCCACTGAAGCGGCACTCTTTATCTCCGCGCAGCTGTCCACCGACGCGGTCAGCGCCCTCCGAAAGGTTTGGGTACTGATAAAGACTGTGGAAGCAACCTAGCGCCCAAGCACGCACATAAACATGAGACGCGTCCACCCCGGGTAAAAAAAAGAGTTCCGTTTCGATTCAAACGATTTCCGTTTGTTTTGAGCTGGCGTAAGCAACATGGTCAGTTATAAAACAAACGTCTGATATAGTTTGAGTTGTTTGTAACAAACTACGTAAGCAACATGGTCAGTTATAAAACAAACGTCTGATATAGTTTGAGTTGTTTGTAACAAACTTACTACTGTTTGAACACCAACAAAAAACTGCTCGTTAGCTGACAGTTTTTGGACCCTATGGCGTAACTAAATACGGCAGTGGTTGAAGGAAGGATGTCGTAAACCAGTGCTTGGAGTTTGTGTTGTGTGTGTGTGTGTGTGTGTGTGTGTGTGTGTGTGTGTGTGTGTGTGTGTGTGTGGTGTGTGTGGTGTGTGTGTGGTGTGTGTGTGTGTGTGTGTGTGTGTGTGTGTGTGCGTGTGTGTGTGGTGTGTGTGTGTGTGTGTGTGTGTGTGTGTGTGTGTGTGTGTGTGTGTGTGTGTGTGTGTGTGTGTGTGTGTGTGTGTGTGTGTGTGTGTGTGGGTGTGTGTGTGTGTGTGTGTGTGAGTGTGTGGGTGCGCGCGTGTGTGTGTGTGTGTGTGTTTGTGTGTTTAATACCTCAAGATACCAACAGGCATTCTTCAACTCGTCCAAAACAAAAGCTTCAGTTTCCTATCAATATGTCTAGCAAAGTGAAACAGTCATGTATACCTCTGTACAACACAAATGTTCTACTCACAAATGAACGTATTTTCTGTGTTTCTGCTTATACTTGTCTACATTTTGTTCTTTCATCGTTTACTTGTTCTTGTTGTTTCGTTTGTTTCCTTTTTATTTTATTTTTGTTTTTACAGTCCCTGTAAAAATTGGCGGGAGGTCGAGAGAAACCGAAATCTATCGAAAAGACACAGACTGGGAGGGATAAGAAATAAAAACAGACACGAGCATTGTACGCTGGAACAATAATAAGCAGTACACACTAATAATAACAACAACTACTACTACTACTCCAACAACAACAACAACAACTACTACTAATAATAATAATAACAATTATTATTATTATAACAACAACAAACAAGCAAACAACAACAATTTTTATAATAATGACAATACAGACATAGACCCATTCACACATGCTTTAAGCAAAGTTTATTTACGTTGACGAAAACATGGAAAAACAAAACCATTGCATGAGCATTAAACAAGCTAAGCTTATTGGGCGGTTCAGTGAAGCTGGTTTGCACGAGTGAATGCCCTTTGTAATCTTTCGCGCAACAAGTCGCGGGAGGTCGCAGCGTCACTTCCGGGACGATTTCTTAGTAGGCTTTGCTTCACGCTGTGTATAACAAATGGAAGCTGAATCTAGAATTGCGAAGCATTACAAATGCCAGCACTGTTGCTGCTGCAAAAAAATACCGGGGAAAGGGGATGGAGGGTGGGGAAAAAAAGTGTCTTTGCGTCGTTTTTTGGCTGATCAGAAGATCGCGATTTCGTGGAAAAACAAATGCCTTTTGGGGCATCCTATAGCACGACACATCCTGCCAGTCACATTCTGACTACGGGCCTCCAAAAATGCCTTTAAAATTGGCAGTGTAGAATTCGCAAATTCACTATCACCGCCTTCCGTTGTGAAGAAAGTACGCATCGGAAGTAAAAGCAGCCAATTAAGGGACTTCAGCGATTCCGAGCAAAAAGTCAAGTGAGTTAATAACCCCGCCTGAACCGCCCAATAGCAAACGCTCACAAGCATAATTAACAAAATTTATTTTGCAACAACGGGCATTTTTATATCAGACATCATAAAAACAACAGAAAATCAGTCAAAAATCAAGAGAGAGAGAGAGAGAATGCTCTCATGCCAGTAACTGTTTGGCTGGGTTTGTCATTCCACGGCAAAAGACCAGACTGGGCAATGAAATGTAGGACAGCTTTAAATATTATTATCTCTATCGATTAAGATTAACCCATTCACACATGTATATAATATATGGATAGCGCATTCACTGCAAGGAAAGGTGACCCGGGTCATCCGTAGTAGGGTTTTAGAAGTGTGTTTGGTCATGTTCAGACTTAGGACTGCGACACGATACATCCATAGATCAAATACCTGAAGATTTCTTTTCCTGACTACACGGGGCGCAAAGCGGTGAATTAATAACTGTAGCATAAAAAAATCAATCTACCTGTCAGTAGAATTGAGCAAGGGGATTTATTTCAAACTGCTGCCGTTTGCAATTACCATAGAAACCGATAGACTTTATTATCCAGCTCATGCAGACAAAAACACTCGGCTAGAACCTAAAGATGCATAACAGCTCAGTTTTCAGTTCTTGCCTCTGCTTAACCTCAGCCACTTCCTTTCTCAGTTGATCATAGTCCACCTGCAGTCTAAAGACGGCAGCTCTTAGCTCTTAAGCCCGTTCTTAACTGGGCGAATGTTTGTTCGCCGAACATACTTCGGACAGTTCGACGAACTATGATTCGTTTCTTAACTGAACTTTTAGTTCGCCGAACATGGTTCGGACAGTTCGAAGAATTTACTTGTTCTCAACTGGCTTGTAATGAGATGCAAGTTTCGGCCCGAACTCGCGGCAGACGCGCAGCAGACAGCATGATCGAAAATGTAGGCTAAAGTCAATATACTTTAATCATCCCTCACAGGTAATTCAACTAACTACTATCTCATTCTGGGTCTCCGAGACAAGGCTGTGCCTCCCACAAGTCAACAAATAAACAAATTCCCTCCGAAGCGAGTGAAGAACCTAGCGACACCGTCATCCATTTTATTTTTATTTTTTCTTCATCCACAGGAGAGCTCTGCTCTCAGCCAATCAGAGGCAGTGTTCGTCGAATAGGGCGAATGTTCCCAGAACATGTTGAGCGAAGCTTTTTGGACCCCGAATATAGCTTCGACGAATACTTCCAACTAGGTTCGCGAAGAAAAGTTCGCCCAATTAAGAACGGGCTTTAGGCTGTCTGGGTTAGCTTGGAGGTATCGGCACCATTTGCACACCGTTTCTGCATAAGGTGTTCGCCGGTAACCCTGGTGCTATCTCGGCATACACGCAGGGAGGCGCACCCTAGACAGCTGAGTCAGGGGAGATAACTCGTGTAGTCTGCTGAATAACTGACTGTAATTTCCCGTAATGGTATGGATAAAGTATTCTGCACTGTATCATTGTCACCTCTGTCCATTTTTTTCCGTCTGCTTTCGATGTCGATCTCGGAATAAATTTTAACTGTCAAAGATTGTCCTTGTGTTCATTTTTAGTCATTGCATGCCTTTCTTTGTGTTCATTTTTAGTTATTGCATGCCCTTCTTTGTGTTCATTTTTAGTCATTGCATGCCCTTCTTTGTGTTCATTTTCGTCATTGCATGCCTTTCTTTGTGTTCATTTTTAGTCATTGCATGCCTTTCTTTGTGTTCATTTTTAGTCATTGCATGCCCTTCTTTAGTCATTGCATGCCCTTCAGGAACGGGTGCAGTGGATGACATATCACCTCACAGTGTACAACAGTTATGCTGATGAAAAACAAGCAAACAAACAAACAAAAAAGCAAGCAAAAAAATAAAAAAAACAAAAACAAAAACACTAACGGCAGCTGAGTATACGCTTGTACCATGAAGTTAGGATGCTATTGAAAGCGAAGGTTGTGTATTATTGGATTGACAAGTTTCTCACAATAATTTCATTGTTGGATGCTAGCAGCAGTTGTAGTCGAAAATGACTACGAACTTCTGTACCAATAATAAAGAGAGAGAGAGAGAGAGAGAGAGAGAGAGAGAGAGAGAGAGAGAGAGAGAGAGAGAGAGAGAGAGAGAGAGAGAGAGAGAGAGAGAGAGAGAGAGAGAGAACGAGAGAGAGAGAGAGATGCAGGCAGGCAGAGAGACAGACAGAGAGACAGAGAGCCACACAGTTCGTCCTCCAGTTTTAAGGTTCTTCCTCTTCAAACAAATGTGTACCTTGTGACTCATTTGCTTCGAAAATGAGGATGATTGTTATACGTGAAAACAACAACAACAACAACAGCCCAAAAAGATGCTTATTGCGGGGGAAATAATACAGACAATTAAAAAAAATCATTTATTGAGTACAGTTTAGCAAATACTGAACCGACGCTTAACCACGCGCGCGCACTTGCGCGCGCGCGCGCGCGCACACACACACACACACACACACACACACACACACACACACACACACACACACACACACACACACACACACACCACACACACACACATGCGCACATACACGCTACATACACACACACACACACACACACACACACACACATGCGCACATCACTACACCACACCACACACAC
>JABMCL010002356.1:12500-17305 GCA_018857735.1 Alviniconcha marisindica | reverse complement strand
TGTTGAGTTGAGGAACAACCCGAAGCGAAGAAGTCCAACTTTCGCAGCCCAGCTCCACCTCCCTGCTCATGATCTCTTCTGGGCTAACTTGAGGGGTCCAGCTCCACCTCCCTCCTACTGATCTCGCCTGGAACCCTAGCTTGTGTGACACACGGATGATCATGATATACCCACAAAAAACAACCATCTTGTTTGCTGCTTGCTGGGAAACGGAGCGAGGGCCGGGGAGGCGGGGTGACAACTGTGTGCCACCAGGAATACAAAATATAAGACCACTCCGTTTAGACAAGGGGGTGTTGGGGGGGGTGGGGTGGGGGGGGGGGGCAGGTCATGTTCAGGTCGGAAGATGTTATGCTGTTTATCCTGTGCGTGACAGAAGGTGACCTTGCTCTTTATGGAGTCCTGGTCAGCAGTAGTTTCGTATCTCAGTCATATATATATATATATATATATATATAACTTCCCGGATGAGGTCTGTTAGCTCCTTCACAGGAATGTGACGTAGTGGGGGACTTAAAGCTATTCAACTGATAATTTACTTCTCTGTCTGTCTGTCTGTCTGTCTGTCTGTGTCTCTGTGTCTCTGTATCTCTCTTCCTCTGTCTCTGTCTTCTTTTCTTTGTCTTTTGTCTCTGTCTCTCTCTCTGGGGTGAGAGGGGGGGGGAACGATTGGGGGGGGGGAAGTAGGCTTTCAATATTTTATCCTTTTCTTATAATGAAATTTTACGAAATGACAGACACATTTAAAGAGAGAGAGAGAGAGAGAGAGAGAGAGAGAGAAGAGAGAGAGAGAGAGGGGAGAGAGAGAGAGAGAGAGAGAGAGAGAGAGAAGCACCACGAAGAGAGAGAGGGGAGAGGAGAAGAAGAGAAGAGAGGAGAGAGGAGAGGAGATGAGAGAGAGAGAGAGGAGAGAGGGGAGAAGCACCACGGAGAGAGAGAGAGAGAGAGAGAGAGAGAGAGAGAGAGAGAGAGAGAGAGAGAGAGAGAGAGAGAGGGGGAGAGAGAGAGAGAGAGAAGACCACGGAGAGAGGGGAGAGGAGAGAGAGAGAGGGGAGAGAGAGAGAGAGAGAGAGGGAAAAAAGAGGAGAGAGAGAGAGTTTTCTCGAGTTCCCCCGAGATGTTAGGGTTTAAAAGGGGGAAAAACGGGGGGGAAGGGAAGGGGGGGGAAGGGGGGGGGGGGGGGGGGGGAGGGGTAGACGAGGACGAGAAGGACGAAGGCCTCTAGAAGGCCGCAGAGAAGTAATCCCTGCACCCACATGGCGCTCGCCATTTCCGCTTTCCCGGCCTAAGTCCTACGTGTCACATTTATGTGAGAAAAAGTATCGACGCTCACGAAGCCGTGCCCAAAAGACGAATCTGAAGTATGACTCAACACGGATTTTTTAAATTTATTTTTTAGGCTCTGTGTTATACATACATACAAAAGATATTTTTCTGCTTTTTTGTTATTATTTTTTAAAGGGACTATCCATCCCAGGTTATACTCATCGCTGCTTGGAACAGGTTAAAAGAGCATGATCTGCAGTAAAAAAAAATATATATATATAAAAAAAATGAAGAAGAAGAAGAAAGAAGAGGCGATTGTTGATTTTATATTGATTTGATAAGGTGACCTTTTTGGACACCGTCACTAACACTTGAATTATTAACACTTTAATTATTAATTATTAACTATTAAGTGCTCATTAACACTTCTTTCACCCGCTCATTACCGCCCTGTGCGCTCTTTTTCAGAGTTCATTTTGACGTCACTAAGCTGTCTTTGGCGTCACGGATAGAACACAGATTCTCTCAGTTCTGCGTACACGTCACGGAAGCAATGCATGCGGATTGCGGTCATTGTATTGCTTTTGTTTGTTTTTCTCTATGGAGTGATCTTTTCGTGTTTGCTTTTGTTTGTTTTTCTCTGTGGAGTGATCTTTTCGTGTTTGTTTTTGTTTGTTTTTCTTTGTGGAGTGATCTTTTCGTGTTTGTTTTTGTTTGTTTTTCTCTGTGGAGTGATCTTTTCGTGTTTGCTTTTGTTTGTTTTTCTGTATGGAGTGATCTTTTCATGTCCTATGGAAGCGTTCTGAAAAAGAAAAGAAAAAATGTAAGTGCACGAGGAAAGATGTATCTGTTGCATGTTTAACTCATAATGATTGGTAATTGCTTGGTCAAATTAGCCGGCAGTTGCAAAAAGAAGAAGAAATAGAAGAAGAAGAAGAAGAAGAAGAAGAAGAAGAAGAAGAAGAAGAAGAAAAGTAACGCAAGAGACAAATAATGACTAAAAAACCAGATTTCATACGAAAAATCGTTGCTGTTGTTTTTTCTCCGCCAGGTCTGAGAAGACTATTTCCTTTAAGTGCTGAGTCATTCCTTCGGATTGCCCATTTTGGCACCACCTTGTAAGCTGCCATACTTTTCTCAAGTCATGCACATGCGTTATCCAGTATTGGCTGCCAAGATTCACCCTCCCCCCCTCCAACTCTACCCCCTCCCCCACATCCCATATCCTCAGCAAAAACCTCTACATTCAACGACACAGGCTACTCCGTTTAGGCAACTGTCTAATCTTCTCCATCCCCTACATCCCCACACCTCAGCAAAACCTCTACCTTTAACGCTATCCCCACACCTCAGCAAAACCTCTACCTTCAACGCTATCCCCACACCTGAGCAAAACCTCTACCTTTAACGCTATCCCCACACCTCAGCAAAATCTCTACCTTCAACGCTATCCCCACACCTCAGCAAAATCTCTACCTTCAACGCTATCCCCACACCTCAGCAAAATCTCTACCTTCAACGCTATCCCCACACCTCAGCAAAATCTCTACCTTCAACGATATCCCCACACCTCAGTAAAAATCTCTACCTTCAACGCTATCCCCACACCTCAACAAAATCTTACCTTGAACGATACCCCCACACCTCAGCAAAATCTCTACCTTCAACGCTATCCCCACACCTCAGCAAAACCTCTCCCTTTTAACGTATCCCCACACCTCAGAAAAATCTCTACCTTCAACGCTATCCCCACACCTCAGCAAAATCTCTACCTTGAACGATACCCCCACACCTCAGCAAAATCTTTTACCTTCAACGCTATCCCCACACCTCAGCAAAACCTCTACCTTTAACGCTATCCCCACACCTCAGCAAAACCTCTCCCTTTTAACGCTATCCCCACACCTCAGCAAAATCTCTTTTTTTAACGTTATCCCCACACCTCAGCAAAATCTCTCCCCAATTCAACGTTATCCCCACACCTCAGCAAAATCTCTACCTTGAACGCTATCCCCACACCTCAGCAAAACCTCTACCTTTAACGCTATCCCCACACCTCAGAAAAATTTCTCCTTAACCATTCAAAACCCCGTTATCCCCACACCTCAGCAAAATCTCTACCTTGAACGCTATCCCCACACCTCAGCAAAACCTCTACCTTTAACGCTATCCCCACACCTCAGCAAAATCTCTACCTTCAACGCTATCCCCACACCTCAGCAAAATCTCTACCTTCAACGCTATCCCCACACCTCAGCAAAATCTCTACATTCTACGTTATCCCCACACCTCAGCAAAATCTCTACCTTCAACGCTATCCCCACACCTCAGCAAAACCTCTACCTTTAACGCTATCCCCACACCTCAGCAAAATCTCTACCTTCAACGCTATCCCCACACCTCAGCAAAATCTCTACCTTTAACGCTATCCCCACACCTCAGCAAAATCTCTCTTTAACGCTATCCCCACACCTCAGCAAAATCTCTACATTCAACGTTATCCCCACACCTCAGCAAAATCTCTACCTTAACGCTATCCCCACACCTCAGCAAAACCTCTACCTTTAACGCTATCCCCACACCTCAGCAAAATCTCTCCCTTCAACGTTATCCCCACACCTCAGCAAAATCTCTACATTCAACGTTATCCCCACACCTCAGCAAAATCTCTACCTTGAACGCTATCCCCACACCTCAGCAAAACCTCTACCTTTAACGCTATCCCCACACCTCAGCAAAATCTCTACCTTCAACGCTATCCCCACACCTCAGCAAAATCTCTACCTTCAACGCTATCCCCACACCTCAGCAAAATCTCTACATTCTACGTTATCCCCACACCTCAGCAAAATCTCTACCTTCAACGCTATCCCCACACCTCAGCAAAACCTCTACCTTTAACGCTATCCCCACACCTCAGCAAAATCTCTACCTTCAACGCTATCCCCACACCTCAGCAAAATCTCTACCTTCAACGCTATCCCCACACCTCAGCAAAATCTCTACCTTCAACGCTATCCCCACACCTCAGCAAAATCTCTACATTCAACGTTATCCCCACACCTCAGCAAAATCTCTACCTTCAACGCTACCCCAACACCTCAGCAAAATCTCTACTTTTAACGCTATCCCCACACCTCAGCAAAATCTCTACCTTCAACGTTATCCCCACACCTCAGCAAAATCTCTACCTTCAACGACACGGGTTACTCCGTTTAGACAACTGTTTCGTCTTCTCCATGTCCACCCCCACCCCCACCCCCTTCATCCCCTTACCTCAGCAAAAACCTCTATCTGGAACGACATTCCCTTCAAAGGAAAACGTGGGTGCCACACAAGAAAACAAAATATATCGGCCACTCCGTTTAGACAGCTGTGTACCACACACGAATAAAAAATAAAATAAAATAAATATATAGACTACTCCGGTTAGGCAGCTGTGTGCCGCACAGGAATATAAAAAATATATCGGCCACTCCCTTTAGACAGCTGTGTGTCACACAGGAATACAAAAATATATCGGCCACTCCCTTTAGACA